>JABUQX010112668.1:10000-53493 GCA_015478945.1 Trachelipus rathkii | reverse complement strand
GGGTACCGGACGGACACACGAGCTGTCTCCATAGGAGTTACTCTTTCCTACGGCCACTACTTGTCCACCCCTATCGACCGTCGGCGCACGTCAAACGCCCCGCTCTTACAAGAGAAAGTTTTAGTCTAACCGACGTTGGACTGCTCTGATTTCCAATATATGATTATGAAGTTTTCTTCTACACTATTGACGTCGAGTCGTTTGGGTGAGTAGGCTTACATAGGTATCAATAAGTACTCATAAATGAGCTACACAAATACAAGTGAGGTATTTGCGGTTTTCTGATTTTTTATTGTGGTGACGTCATAATTTTCCATCGACATGACTCAAATGATTATGCGTGCCAGCTTGCACATTGATTGGTCCCCCAGCTTCGACCAGATAATGTTATCGTTGCTCTGAGAGTACTTCACTTCTTACGTACCTATGACTTATTTTCAAAGATAGCGATCATGGAGCCCGCCGACTAACACTCTTGACTTTCAACCGTTTGGAGCATCAGCAATCTAACTCGAAAAGCCCGGCGATTTAGCTGTGAGATCTATTCTCACGTTACGTACTCCCCTAACTTTCCACATAGTATTACATATATTATCCAGCATGTACAGTAGGTGGAACAATCACACGTCACTTACCCTTATAACCTCTATCATACATATACCATATGCTCAGCAATACTATTGCCTTATATATATACTACACCTACACATATAAGTTAGACTCCTTCATGAGTTTACATTTAATCCTGGATGTATCGTACTACGTACCCCATAGGTAATATACTTCTATTTGCTACTCTAAGGATATACTGTCTTCTAATTTTTATCCCTACTACGTCATAGACTAATACTATTACGAGCAGCATTATCTACATCATTACAACATCTCCACTGCTGCACGCTAACTTCACTATAAACCGTCCCCTAAGCTCCTCATTCCTCAGGCTACTACTTACTATTATTATAATCAATGTAGACTTCACGGGTATTATACGGGAACAATAGTGTAATCCTTAAATAATTAGCTATTTAAGTATTTATTCAATTCTTCTTCGCACGAGGATGTGACATGGAAAGCCCACTCACTAACTATCATCGAACATAGTACATATCTGTATTGCAAAAATCAATCAATAATATTTACTTTTATATAATTAGTTCTATTAGTCAAATAATATTAATCTCACTAATCACATATAAGACATTTTTTACATTGATTTACAATTATGCTATCATAATTTTTAAATATGATTTATATATACGCATAAATTGATAAACATAGAGTCTAATAATATTTAACAAACATAATTAAAAACTTGTAAAATATATATCATATAATAAACTCTTTAAACTACGTGATGGTTAAATTTGGTTGATTTATACATGAAAAAGCAGGGAATTTAATAGTTTTTTTATCACTTGTTTTGTTTGAGAGCCACAACCCCAAAGACACGGAGATTTATGATATTTTATATCCCTCCAAAGCATGGTGGTTTTTTAATATTTTAGAGCTTTTTTATATTTTCGACTACATTGAACCGAAAACTAGGTTATCATTGAGTTCTCTAAGACAATGGATTAATTCCGAACTATACGTACCGTGACTCACCATTCTTTTGCAGACTTCAGACAACAGTCATGAGTGCACCTAGAGACGGTCCGAGTCTTTAGAGGACCTCATTCCACAGTCTCCCATGGATTACATTTCGTAGCCCAGGTCACATCATCTATGCATATGTAACCTTTAGTTACTATATCAATCATTAACGTAGTTTTAGTATAGTCCATCAAATTACAATCTGTAATATACAAAGCTTGATAGTAGAAAATTTAGGTTACTATATATATTTGTGTATGTATAACACATGATTTGGATCAGATGAGAGAGAGAATATCGAAGAGAGAGAGAAGAGAGAGAGAGAAGTGAGAGAGAGAGAGAGGAGCATGAGAGAGAGATATGAGAGAGAGAGATAAGAGAGAGAAGAGAAGAGAGATGGGAGAAGAGAAAAGAGAAAGGGACAGGTACAGAGGTGAATAGAGAGAGACCGAAGAGGAGAGAGATATGAGATGAAGAGATCGAGAGAAAGACGCAGAGAGGTAGGGATGTAACTGGGCGTGCTCAGTGAATAATGTAGTGGTATATGAGGAGTTGGAAGAGCGGGTTGATGGTTTCTCTGGGGGGTGTGTGCCGTTAAGTAAAGTTAAGGTTATAAATATGTTTTCTTTCGCACGGCAGCTGTTGGTACTAAATTAATAATCCAAGGGTTTTAGGCTTGTGGTTGTGTGGGGTGTGTGAGTTCCGTTGAAGGAAGGTAGACGAGCAGCGTTGGATTATTGATAATGAAACGATAGGTGAACAATAAAGGTTCAGCTCAGAGAGTGTTTTAAAGAGTGATATGGGTTAGATAATAGAGGTAAGCGGCAGTGTTTGTTGAATAAGTAGTTTTAATAGGTTGATGTTAGGCTATTTGTTCAGTGTTAGTAGGGTGGTGTTTAGGCATGGATTTATCGCTCTGGTCCATTAATGTGTTGTGTATTGTGTTAGGAGAACTGAGATTATGTGGAGGATTAGTGAGAGTAGAAAATGGTTATAGAAGTAGGAGTTGAGGATGAGGATAATGTTAGTTAGCGGTATGGTATTAGTATTTTAAGTTAGATAGCACTGAAGGAAATACCCGAGGAGAAGCAGCAGTTGCCGCAAGTGAAATTAACGTGATGTGGACCATGATCTATACAATCTTAAGTATGATTAAGTTTCGGACGAGTTAGTGATTGATTGGTACTTATAATAGTATTAATATTTGGCACACAGTTTCCCATAACTCAGCAGGTTAGAACTTAACCGTGGTTGTATTGTCGCGAGGCTGAGAGTGCTTCAGCTTATCAGTACGTTAGGCCGAGCGACAGTGTATGATCCTTTGGTGTTTGAGGTTTAATAGATAGGGGCATGTAAGAGGATGGCTTACGCTTATCTGCGCGGACTGCGCAGGTTACCTTTAGCCAGCCGGGACCCATCTTGCGTCCGAAGTTCGTATATTTTTAGAATAAGCGCTGGATGTTTTTGCGGTATCGACGCTAAGTACCATGTTGAGCACTGCTGAGGGGAGTGTGAATATAGCACTGTATCTGCACACTCCCTGCACTAATAATTGGCCACGTGCATAAGGACGGACATGCTCATGTTGGTCGAGTGTGTAGTGGAGTTTTGCCTATATGGTGCCAGTCCAGGAATCATCCGAGTTATTTTGGGCGTGTGACATGGGTTTGAGCTAGAAAAAGCTGTCAGGTGCACTGCTAGTGTGACGACATGGGTTGCTCTTTGCGAGTGTAATATTTTTTCTGCGGAGTTGCCCGTGTGTGTTTTTTTCTTGAGCTAAGACTGCTCAGCGTACGGCATTTTGATGCTTGGGTTTGGGACACGTTTGTCGTCCTGCGTTTGACTGGACGGGCTAGTTTCGCGGCCTGAGCGGCAGTCATCACGTACGCCTTTTCAACCGGTAACGGAGATCACGGAGCACCTTGCGCGTCACGAGCCAGAGTGTGTTTGGCAGCGGTTCGTTTCCATTGGACAGTGTTTTCAGGGTATGTTGGTATTTTGGTCGCACATCCCGTAGAACAGAGAGCGCCTGCTCAGAGAGACGTGCATGAGAAAGGTCTGATGAGGAGTTTTGCCGAGTAAAGCGGCGGTATTAGTGTAGAGAGTAGTACGCGCATCCTGCTTGAGCACATGAGAGAGAGTCCGTGTTGGTGCAAGTCATGTTCATTTGGTCACCGATAGTAGCAGTGTATTTAATTAAGTATTATAGCAGGAGTGAGTTAAGGGTTTATGTTCATGTCTTGGTTTTTTGTTTGGATGGGGTTAGACAGGATTGTGGTGGGCGTGCGGCTGATGATTCGAATGGTTCGAGATGAAGAGTGATATATTGTGGTCTGTTAGACCCTCTAATATGTCATTGAGCCGGCGGATTGACTTTTCGCTGCTATGTTCCGCTGTGGCCCGCGCGTATATACACCTTCTCTCAACTTCCGGTATGACGGTTCTTGCAGTGACGTCGAAGGATGGAGATTGGCTGCTCATTAGTTAGTTCGTAGGCGGGTTTTGGTAAATTTGTAGAGTTATGGTTTGTCTATGGTGTTTGTCGGTGGCAGTCTCCTAATAGTTTTGCAAGTTTTCATTAGAATGGGTGGGCCATAGCTCTGCTAGGAGTCTCTTGAAGGTGGGTCTCATATTTACAACGCTTAAACTGTTTGGTGCGGACCGTCTGGCTGCGTCCTATAGGATGTATGTTGGGTGAGTGCTAATAGCGGATAGGAGGGGGCATGCTGATTATGAAGAGTGTACCGGGTTCTGGCTGGGCTCAAGCGATGTGTTACTCCTGCTTTATTGTTAACCGATACGGATAGAAGTTAAGGGCATTGACGTGGGGGAGTCAGTTGGAAAGTGGATATTTGGCACCAGTGTCAAATGTTGCAAGTACTGTTGATGGCCCATTTGAAAGAGCAAGAGCCATAAGGGTGTGGGATGAGGATATACGCGATGTAGTGATATCTTTATTAAAGGCGTAAATGCTGGGTGGTTGAGTTCTGGTGCAGGAAGATGCGCGCGCGCGTCGGGGGGAGTATTGTGCTATTTCTTCGGGTGATGGTTTGTTGTGGAGAGGACTGCTGACTAGTCCTCGGTTGCGATTTAATTGTTATAGCGGCGTTACTAACTATGTCGGCCCAGTGTTGTTGGATATATATTCTCTGGCTGGGAGGACTGTGAGTGGCTTGACATCTTGGTACAGCATGAGAATGCCGATGGAGGATGGTCAGATAGGTGAGTTTTGTCTGTAGCGTTTCGGAATGACATGTGAGGATCAAAATTAGGTGGATGAGTCATAGGGCGGAGGGACTTTTTGCGGGAGGTCTTGGTTTGCTAGAGGCCATCCTGCGTGGAATAGGTTGAGAGAGAATATCCATTACTAGTGTGTGCGGATTATCTCTCCTCAAGAGATAAAGCGGAAGAATCCAGTCGGCTTTTATTCATGTTAGATCGCCTTGGAACAAGATGAGATATGCTCTGACCATGAGAGCAATGCACAAGAGTCACTTACTTTTCTAATATACCAGAGGTACAGTGAACGATTGTTGTATATACAAAGATTCCGGTAATCGAGGGGCGAGTGCGGTGAGGGAATGAATGGAGTGGCTCGAAAGACAACCTCCTATTACTTTTTCGATTATTTTTTGCGTACACCAATTCTCCTTCGGCGTTAAATTTTTGCTGTGTATCTTATATCCGAATGCATATTACGTATAACAATAAATTATCTTTTGTTATAAGCCCTACTTTAAAACACCAAGTACTCTTAAGTGGGGCATATAGGGTTTTGAATGCATAGATCGTTGTAAACATCGTATATTATATAGTACATTTAACAGTAACTATTCTTTTATCAAGACATAGACAATGCTAATATTTTTATATGATTTAATTATATATTTAGGTATGTTTTATATATATTTCGTTTATTTGTGGAGATATTAGTAAACGATAATGCACTTAGAATGTTACTTGTATAATTAATGTGGAGTGATTTTCTAATCAGTACAAAATTATATGAATATACTAAATTGTTTATTAAATTACATTATTTAAATTATTATTGATGATTATTATTATTAGTTCAGCGATTAGTAAAGTTATTATCATAATTTACATTCTTATTTTATAGTTATTATTATTATACTTATATTGTTATTATTTATTTTATTGAGTATTATTATATTTATATTAATACATTATATATTTCTTTAAAGAATCACATTATCTATTGTATTATATCTATGTTATTACATTATATTTTATATATATTATTGGATATGATCTTATTTGATACTTATATGATTTTAGTTATTTAATTTATTATTTTAATTATTAATATTATTTAATTACTTATTTTTATATATTATGTATATATTATTATTTATATTTATTATATTATTATGTATATATTTTGATACTACTTATTATACAGGGTTTTTGGGCGTCAGGGAGTTAGGATATCATTGGTCACCAGCGGGAGTCGGGTGCCAACGTTTGTGTAATCGTTGCAGACAGACTTCCAACATCAACATGCCGGGGGTATTTTCTTTCCATACTGGCATGATCCTGCCACTTTCCTATTTTGCTACATTTTTTTTATTCCCGGTTATTGTCTGAATTGTGGGAGCGATGTAATTTGTCCGGTCTCTGCACAGGGGTGTGGGCGAGGTGACAATTTTCCCGATCACTCTACTTTACGTACGTCACTGTTCTTCTCATGTTTTTCTATTATCCTGATCCTACTCTGTCTCTTCCTAGTTTCGTAGAGTTGTTTTTCCACCCGGTTCTTTCGCACTTGACGGTGATTGGTACTACCTATGGATGTGTTTTCGACCCCTGTGTCCTTCTGACTTCAATCTGTTTATATCATTTTTTCCTTTTTCGGGGCCGTATCACTGTTTTGGCCACGGGTGTTTTTTTTGTGTTTTTCTGCGGTTGTGGGACGAGGGGACTTTTGATTTCGTGGTGCAAGTTGTCCGGTATTTCTCCTTTTTTTTTAGACACTCACATGAACCATCCGCCCACTTACGTTAACCCGCCCAGTGGTTGGTACGTCAAACACTGACCATTCGGTTTTTTCTGGTTCACAGCTTTACACCTGTCTCTGTCTCATCGTTCATGGCCCGATTTCTTACGTCCGAGTCACCTGCCTGGCTCACCCGCACGTCGGCTTTTTGGCTTCGCATTCCTGACACACGAAATTATAATATGATTACAAATTACTTTGTATTGCATTATTGAATACTGATTACTGTTGGTCAATTAGCTACCACTGACAGGCATCGTAACTTCTTAGATCAAGTAATACTTGCCTCTAGTATAGGTACGACCTTGATTAATTGCCTGAGTGTTACTATAGCTTACTCTATTCCATTGGTCACTTGCGTTATATTAATTTATTATTATAATTGTTATTATTGTTTTTCATATCCGCTCCACATCTCTCCCCGCCATCTCATATCAAGTAACTTTGAACTTTTCCAGACTAAAGCTCACTCTTGAAGTACAATAATCAACACTTACCTGGTACAGATAATTACCCTTAGAGTACAGATAATCATCCTTGGAGTACAGATAATTACCCTTGGAGTACAGATAATCACCACAGAGTACAATAATCACCCTTGAGAGTACAGATAATCAGTTGCTGGACGAAGCCTATCCTGCTACGATTTACAATGCGCACCAGTGACGCTACATCTCCCTTTGACTTCACCCTTGCCTTCTATCTTATTATTGTATGGCATGGTCAGTGCTGAGTAAAATGTCCTTTTCGTCTACGGCAGCCACTCTAGAGAGAAATATGCGTTTTTTATTTTGTGTTATCTTCTAGTCAGAGTGAGGATCGGCGATATATTTTTTCTAATGTTGCACGCAGTTGAGACATTTCTTACACTTAGGCTCGCATTGTTTTCGCGCCTGGTGCAACATAGCGCTAAACAGGTATGAAGAGTGGAGGTTTTTTCTCTTACTATCTAACGAAACTGTGCAATTTTTTCTGATGAAGAGATCCATTGTCAAATTGTATACATAGAGAGACAACCGCTCACGACATTCGGATATACACACAAGATCGAGAATGCTAAATTGTTTCATCACACACTCGCGAGAGCAGATGCCGATCACTCCACATATTTTCTTCGAACCGAAGAGAACTGACCGTTGGTATCAATCACTTAGCAGATGAGTTAAATTTATGCACTTACTGTTCTTTCCTTCTTACAACTTGCGTAAGCACATTTATTTATTCAAAAAATTATTTTTACCGCCGACACAGCATGTCTGTGACAATCACATAGTACTCCTGCCGCATATCAAAAGCAAACAATATCAAATTTCTAGAACTGAACGTCCAACAGTTTCAAATTTTAATCCTATTTTGGATGGAAATATCTAATGTATTGATCATTATTATTATTAGCATTGGACTTGCATCAGTTTGCAACTCAGCACTCTATATCTCCTTATTACCATAGTGTCCATTAATTATTAACTCTCTATGCGAAAGTATGGATCATAGCGTAGATCTTGTTCACTATAATATCTACTTTGAGATCGATTATTCCGAGCACTGCTCATGCTCGCATTACTCTACTCCATCCATCTCTATTTATCCCATCTGACTTTTTAGCTGTACTCTACCGGATTTTATTATCATGTATCATCATCATCTTTCGGCCACTCCTTTTTAAGCCCTTTTTCGGCATTAGTCTTTGGGCATAAAAGTCAGCCCCTAACTTTCCTCCTTTTGTGCTCTTTCACCTGTTCAAAAAGAACTTCTTCCTGTCATCATTTCGTTGAAGAATTTATTATCTTAGTTCTCCTAGTTCACTCGTTTTAATATTTTACAGATATATTATACTAACACCATAGATACCTATGGTGAGATTATTTAAATGTAGCTTTTGGTACTACGTTCGTTTTTGTTGTGGTGGGTCGTAAATAGACGAGAAATAAAAATAGATAGCATATTTAGCCACGACATGTTAATTTGCCACATTTCGCTATTCCTGTTCATTAGAGACATTGCCTATTTCTGTACCTACTGCGACTACAGATACATTTTTGCGTATCCACCATTCTATATATACATGTGTCTTTCATCTGAAGTATCGGCTGCAGCCCTCAATCTTAGTAAAAGTCTAAAATAAACTACCATCAGATACCGGCTCCGTTATCCAATTTTCTTGTAAGGAGACGACCTGTCCCCTGCTTATAAGCAAATTGTTGCTAAATTTGCATTTCGCTCTTGAGTGTGGTTATTGTGAATCCGAGGTTAGTGGAACTTCTCCAGCATCAATGGTTGATATCTATTATAGTTGCTGTTTCTGTATTACTACTCGTCAATTATCTACTCTCTTTTTATTTTAACGTTGTAAATAGTAAGCAGAATCAAAGTAACATATTAATATGATATATGTACAAAACTAATAATACACGGATGGGTCTGTAAATATGAGTCAAAAACATAAAATTCTTATAATCACATACAAATCAATGATTATTGTTTTGAATACATATAACACAACTATAACTAGATAACCTTCATTATAAGTAGTTATGAAGATATCCTAGTATCTATCTTCAACTATAAACATTACTACATTCATTGGGTACCTGGGACGATAATCA
Organism: Trachelipus rathkii; assembly: GCA_015478945.1. Lineage (NCBI taxonomy): Eukaryota > Metazoa > Arthropoda > Malacostraca > Isopoda > Trachelipodidae > Trachelipus > Trachelipus rathkii. The sequence goes on along the minus strand of JABUQX010112668.1, from coordinate 44,274 downwards.
GGAAAGGTTTCTTATTAATTTTGCTATGTATAAGAAGATTCCTCCAGTGCTTGTTATCTTGTAAGGAATAAAATCAATAATCTTTTCAAATAATCAATGATAAACTTGGTCTTTTAGTTCATAATAAAGAATTAAAACTTTCCTACATAATATATTAAGGTGATCACGACCTTCTCATTAGAATTACTGGTAAGAGATAAATGGTCTTATTAGTTTTGGAGGTAGTATACTTCCTTTATACGTACTATGTTTGTATTACCCTGTTATATCTATATTTTTACTGTATGTGAGGTGAGTCTTTCAGTATAGTTTATTTATTTCACTATAGTATACATGACTCGCACGAAGAAGGAGAGAATGTCGAAACTCCATAATTATATTCATGCCTGAAAGTTGTACAGCTAATTTCAAAATTGTTAGGTTAGTCTTTTCATCTAAACCACTTGTTAGTCAATAAATTTACAATTTTGCATATAATAACATCCAAAATCTGAGATCCGACTTCTTGTTAACATGATACCTATTGCTATAGCGGCGATATGGAAGTTAACGTTAATGTGTTGTACTAAGCCCATAGCGTTCTCATATTGCATATGACTTAGTATGAAGTTTTTTGGAGAATGCGTTGCATATCTTTGATCTTTATTTTTATTGAGTATTCTATTATTATCGATAGGTTGTTTTCTTTATCCCCATGCTTATATTCTACACAATAACAGTTCAGGTATTAATGTTTCATGATAACTGTTCCCTTTTCTATGCTTGATTACTATACGGGTAATATATTATTCAATATAATTATTCCGAAATATAAGAATTTAAATTTACATAAATAATGATATTATAAAGGTAATATAAAGGTTCATTTATAGTTCTTTTAATATTTTTTATTTATTATATGTTATAATTCTTTTATATAGTTATCGCATTTAAGAGTATGAGAAATTCATAATACATATTTTAGTGAAGTTAAAGCGAGAGAGGTAGTAGAATAATTATTATTATGAGGGGGTATTATGTATGTATGAAAACGGTTCTGGCTTCGGAATTCTAATTTATAGTGGAGGTTGGTTTTTAGATTCATGTTCTACTTATTATCATTTTTTTTGAAAGTCGAGCGATGAGTTTTATGTTTCTCAATCTTGGATTTTGAATTCTCGGTATTAGATCACTTTGCTCCATTTAGTATATTTAAGAGGACACAAGACATGTAGCCTATTTATTTCATTGAGCTGGACATTATCACACCTGATCATTTTCCGATATTTGTAACCATTGAGTTATTCATACATACATCCAGGTTATACATAGACCATACAGGTACAATAACGAGAGTGAGGCACGGGTTAAGATAGTCAGTTAGCGACTAGCGATCATACAGTGACCCAGTGATACGGAGCAATCATCGGATGCATATCTACTATATACTCACTATTCTATATTAGGAATACATCATGTACATTCTCTATTAATCACACTGATATCATACATAGGTGCGCCTTGGCTTCAGTAATATCTCTTATAAATGTAGGCGAGAGTCAACTATAGGGTCAGTATTTGGCTACGTGAGTACTTTAGGCGAGTGTTTTTGAGTTTGAGCGAGAGACGAGATCATAGCGAGTCGACTCATATTACTAGTATGAATCATATATTACCTTATACATAGGTGCTTGTGATCATTCATTGTTGATAATAGTTTTGGAGTATTTAGTTAAACATACACTATATTAGCTAGGTACATCTACTATTCATACGATCATACATATAATAGTTATACTCCATTATTTCTGAGTATTACTGATCTTACTATATCGTTCATATTACATATCATTAAATTTTCATATCTCACCTGAGTCTAGTTCACTGGCTATTTTACAACATGACATACATTACACTACAATACAGTACATACATATCATACATACATAATTACATATTCTATTTTTTACAGTTATATTAGCGTATAGTGTGCTGCCATTCATTGTTTATGAGCTTAAGGGTGCTCTGTAATAATGACCATCTTAGATTTCCAAGGTGATGGTATAATGTGGTATCCAGGCGAATGATTTTATAACACCGGAAATTATTGCAACATAGTTGAATATTATCGCTATATGATACCCTTGGAGGACTGTGGTAAGCTTTGGACTGTATCAGGCAAAGTGCTTGAATAGTAGTATTTATTCATATGATCTGGCTAATTACCATGAGTTCGTTTATCTTAAGGAGAGATCTTATAGTACTTATGAGAGAATGATTCGTTAGTGTTTCATATTTTACATGGGTGTATGTCTATTTAGCAGATAGAGGTCTATCTGAGCAAAACTTCTTGTCACTTATGATATGTAAAACATCATATTACACGTGAAGAGGGTATTGTGACACGGGACACATAATGACTAGTTGCTGGAGGGGGTGTTGTTATTAGTTATGAACATATATATGCGTCTGGTCCGTTCATATAACTCTGAGACTATATATAATAGTATATATATAGCGCTTCCTTCCGATTATGGAGCTTAACTTCAGTCTTATAGGTTGACGTAAGTATATGAGATTTGGATAGGTGCTACAGATATGAGATTAGCATGACTGTTGGGCTGAGAGTTAGAGTATTATGTCTATAAGGACGTTAATTCTTAGAGTACAGTGTGAGCTTATTTTACGTAAATTATACTTATTTTTTATTGTATTAATTGAGTCATTATTAATTTAGATCCATGAGGTTTAATAGTCTAGATTATATATTTGTTATTATTGTTGTTGTCGAACGTGCATACTTTGTTTTTTATTTTATATTTGTTAGTTATTGGTTTATTGTCATATTTTTTTGATTAAGTCATAGTAGTAATGAGTAACGCATCAATGCAGGGACTGGTACATCATTAATATATGGAGAACCACGGTTTTCGCATGTATTATGAATGTTAGTTCATTATTATAGGGTTCTATAATATCACTTGAGGGATGTTTATTAATATATATTTCATATCGTTTTTATCACTCCCTGCCATGTCAGTTTTCCCCTATTGCTTTGTATCAATTGTTGATGTTCATTTATTGGTGCACTAGCTTGCCCTAGTATTTGATTCACTGGGCGGTTGATGAGTGGTAGGCTCTGGATTCAGGTTTTTCCCTTTTTTCACTCACTTTATATGATCTTCATCGTACTAGATAGCTGCTGATATTTAGGTACTCCTTTATTATTGTATCTAGTTAGGCATTTTTGAGGACCGAACCAGTAGTAGAGAGCTAAACTATAATAACTATAACCAGGTAGTACACTCAGGGCTTGATTTTCACACTTGGTTACATATACTGATTTTAGTTTTCATTAAGCCAATAAATTATATACCTATTAACAAGTTGATATAGACCTATCCACTAATTTCCTTCAAAAAATAATTTTTTGGAAATTGAAAAATCTAATATTTTATATATAATTATATAGATTACTTTAACTAAATTACTTGACTCGTCGAATTGACCCACAGTCATAGTGCATACTAATATATGTAATTTCCAGTTTATTATCTTTTGACATGCAATTTAAAATTTATGGAATAGCAGAAAATTTATAATTCATATATATGTATGATGCAACAGTTAAATCTTATGACTCAAATGCAAGTACAGTACATGTTAACACAAAAAAAAATAGTCAGAAACTCCCTACAAAAGTTAGGTTTTACATAAGCAAGCAAATGAAATTTGTTCATTGTTTCCTTTTCATTCATAATTTCTTTCATTTTTAAATTTTAATTGTAAAAAATAAGATTTCGTCCATCCTTTGTGGACCACATTTTAAGATCCGCTGTTTTATAACATGAGCAAAAACTCTTTACACAGTTACTAGCATAGGCCCATTATTTGGTCATTGTAGCTCATAGTGTATCATCATATAGTAAATTGCGGGATTTCATTTTTTTTTTTTTCCTGTTTTAAAAGACCAATGTTGTTAAAGAATGCCAGACTCCCAGAAACTCATCAGAATATAAAAAGATTAGAAAATTTCCAACTGGTTTTATTGCTTTATTTAGATTTGTGTATTTTTTATATTAATTTTTATTTTGTAGTATATTGTTTCATGTATTAAAATTAGAAGAAATTTGAACTATGAAGGTCTAAACATTTAACACTATTAGTTATAATAAAACTAATTTTCAACTATTAGTATGTAAAATAATAATAATAATAATAATAATAATAAATGCATATATTTTTTATAGGAAGAACAGAGAGCTGCTGATCTTAACTATGCTCTAAGTATTCCAGACATATTTATGAAGAGAGTTGAAGAAGAGAGTGACTGGTGTTTGATGTGTCCACATGACTCTGAAAATCTGCACGAGTTATGGGGTAGGGAATATTATGGCTTAGTAGTAGTGTATCTTTAAATTGTGCGATTGTTTAGTAATTTTATTTTTAAAAGTTGCTGAATAAAATGAAAAGTGAGTTTTTCAGTATTTACTAGGCTATTCAATTTTACGTAGCCAAATTTTTCATTAATTTATTTAATATTGCATTACCGATTATTTTTTTGAAATTAGCAAAAAAAAAAAGACGTTGGTGAGTAATAATAGGATTAATATAGAAGCTTTTAAGTTGTATCTAAATTTCAGGATAATGTTGATAGGAAAACAATAAGGGACGAGTTTCTGAATTTGTTTAGGATTTTTTTCTTCTATTTTGGTTAGTATCTTGGTTTTTTAGGTGTTTAAAATTAAGCTTCGTGGGAAAAGCTTTATTCATGGAGATCTCATAAAGAAATATATATATAATATCATTATATATAAATTATAATATAATATTATATAGTATAGTTTATATATATATATATATATAAATATATATATATTATATATTATATATATATATATTTATATATATATATATATAGTATATATTATATATATATAATATATATATATTTATATATTAGTATATATAGTATTTTTATATATATTAATAATATTATATATATATTATATAGACGGTAAGAATGAAGATTCTACACAAAATTTTGAAAAAGATGCGAAGCATTATTCCGTTACAAGTGTCAGACGTGACTTCTGGTTTGCGAATTATTGAGTCACAGTTAGTTTACATTATATAGTAAAATATTTTATTGAATATAAAAATGATTTGTCTTTATAAAAAAAAGTTACTTTGAGGTATAAATTATCTAATTATAATTAATAATGTGCTGATGGCAGAATATTTCGGATTCTGATGCTTGATTCTAACTCAAGATTTCTTATAGCTACTCGGTTCTTTCCAATTTTGATTCTATTGATTGTCCATTTCAAAATTAATTTCCATTCTGCTTCTAATAAATATTCCTTTCTGATTCCCATTCTTTTTATTCTCATTGCTTGACGTGTCTCCGAAATCATCCGTCCATAATAATTGTAATACTGTGAATATTATAAGGATGATTATGATGATCGTGAGGCAAGATATTACCAAAAATTTCCTTTTTTTCTTTTTTATTCTTTCTTAATCAAAATTTTTATTACTATTTTTTTATTGATTTATTATTAATTATATATGATTAGTATGTATTATTTTATTATTAAATTTTTTTATTTATTATTTATTATTTTATTTAAGTATATTATTATTTAATTATTATTATTATTTATTATTATATTATTATTATTAATTATGTATTAATTAGATGTTATTGTTATATATTATTATTGATTATTATTATTACTATTTTTTGTTATTTTTGTATTAGCAATAATTACTATTATTGTTAATTTAATTTTTCTCTCTGAAATCTAATATAAATTAGTTTTTAAGTTTGTGTATGTGCTGAAAGCCATTTTTGTTTATGACATGAAGGAAAAAGAAGAGTCGCATTTTCCTATGGTGTCAATGCACGTCTTGAGAAAGCGAATTAGAGTAAATTTGGTCACAACTCATAGATATTTTTTTAAAAATATTAGTTGAATATCAATGGCCCTAAAAGGAGGGATTGGAATATAACATTCTAAAATAGAGAAAGTTATTGAATGTATGACTTGATAGAAGCAGATTACAAAGTTTATATTATTATTATGTATTATTATTATTATTATTATTATTAATTTGCTATTTATGTTAGTATGTAAATATTATTAAATAGATTAGTAGTAAAATTAGTATGGATAGGTTAGCAAATAAAATTATGAACAACTGTTCTTTATTTTTTTTTAACCTACAGATATCAAGATCGGGTTGGGCCAGCCATATCTCCTTTAAGATAAACTGGGTAATAAAAGACATCTCAAAATTCTAAATCCGTTTTATATCTAGTCTTTTGCGTACGATTTGATGACTATATACCCATCAGAAGAGGAAGTTAAGTTTAGAAATGTTCATACTGCTTTATATTATAATATATATATTATCATATATTATAATATTAATATAGTTATTATTATATATCTATATATATTATATAGTATATATATTATATATATAATATGAGGATATCTAATGATACTATAATAGTAGTTACTATATATTATCTATGGTATAATATATATAACGATCGATGAATTACCTACCCATTTTTATAGGTGCTTTCTCTCTCTTTTGCGTTCATATCTCACTCCACACACTCATTCCACACATATATAATTACTAACCACCATTTATCCACATATCATCGATTACAACGAGTGGGTTAAAAGTAGTCACCACTTGCAGCTGGCTGATAACAGCAGAGGCTTCAGACATCCCGTACTACTCATATCTGGTGTGCGGGGGAGAAGAAATTTCCAACATCGTATGTCTGGCGTGTCGTAGAATCGCTAAGGGAGCGTGGTAGTTTGGGTATGGTGATCCCTACACCTATCTCTAGCTAGGATGCTGAGCTCGCCTCGGAGATGGTCGTGATGCCGTAAGGGAAACGTGACGTGCTACTTTCGGCGAAAATGTCTGAATAGTATGGGTAATGGAATGTCAGAGGAATAATGGTATGGGGAGAGAGAGAGAGATGATGGATGATCTTAGAAAAGGGCAAATTACTTGGACTGTCTGCTGTGACTGGAAACAATGAAAGGAAAAGGTGAAATGTGTGCGTGCTGGTGTGAAGGGGAGAGCTGAAAGTGGATGTGGAAGAGAATGAGAGAGGAAGAGAGGAGTTGCAATTTTGGATGAGTGACCTGTGGTACTGAAGCTATGGTAGAACTACACACACACACCTCTAGAATCTAATGGTTAAATTTAAGTTTGGAAAAGTCAAGTATGTGTGGTGGTTGTGACGTATGGTCCTCTGAGGGAAACGTTGAACAGAGTACGATTTTTTGGGATAATTTGAATGAATGTTTTTGGATGAGGTGAGTGGGAGTTTCAGCTTGATACGTGTTGGGGGAACCTATGGGTTGGATTAGAGTGACAAAAAAGGGATGGTATAAAGCTGGTAGTTGGGAAGTCGGGAGAAATGAAGAATGGTAGGAAGGTGATTGATTTCTGTAAGGAGAGAGGTATGTGTGGTAAGTAATACTTTCTTTAAACGACAAGAGTATCCATAAGTATACTAGAGTTGGTTGTATAGAGATGGTATCGAAGTGAAATAATGATTGATTTTTGTGTTGGTGAAGAAGGAGATGTTCGAAGTATGTGTGGATGTTAAATCAGTGAGGGGTTTACGGATGGGAATTCATCGGATCATTATGGGGTTGTATCTATGTAAATGTTAAGTTAGTGGGGCTTGGATGGAGAGGAAGGTGATACGAAAGGAAGTAGGTAAATTAAGAGTGAGAGTATAAGTGAGCGAGAAGGATAAGTATGTAAAAGAGCTCGCTAGTAAATCGGTTGAATGTGAACAAGTTGATACTGAAACAATCTGGGGGCAAATAAGGAGCATTGTGTAGTGCAAGAGGAAGTATCGTGGATGTAGCTAAAGTAGAGAAGATAGGAGAGAGTTTAAACGGATGGTGGAATGAAGAGGTAATGAAAGCGGTTAAAGGTAAAGAGCGTGGTCTGAAATGTACTAAAAGCAAAATGATTGGAGTTTTCAAAGAAAGATTGCCTTTGGTATTATATAAGAGGAAAAAAAGAATACTAAGATGTATACGTAGGAGAAAACAAGAGGAAAATGAACAGTGTTGGAAGGAGGAGGAATGAGGACATACAAGGAAATAGGGAAATTCCTCTGGAAGAAGCGCGAAAGGTTAAGATGAGAATAAGGGGATCTGCTCTAGAATAATCGAATAGATGGGTTGTTTTGTACTGATGAATGGAATGTGAGTGGGTGTGGAAAGAACTTCGAAAATCTACACAATATTAACAGTAATGATGAGGTGTTAGTGATGTGTGTGGTTTTGGATGTGCAGGGAGAAGGAGAGGTGAGGGTATTTTGGAGGATCAGGTTATTAGTACAAGGAGGAGGTATGGGTAGTGGTGAGAAAGTTGAAGAATGTAAATCTGCAAAGGTTTGATGAAATTACTAGTGAAATCAGGATCAAGAGCGGAGGCGAGATGGGTGATTGAATTGGGGATTTGCAGTATGTGTAACAAAGTATTTATGGAGGGTATAGTGTGCCAAGGGATTGGAGGAGAGCGGTAATAGTACCCCCTTATATAATATATAAGGGTAAGGGAGAGAAAGGGAACTGTAGAAATTATAAGGGGATAAGTTTGAATTGGAAGTGGTTTGTAGGAAGATATATGCTGTTATTTTTGGTCGAAAGAGTGCGTCGAGTGACTGAGGGCTGATTGGTGAAGCAGGTGCGTTTAGGAGTGGGTAGAGGATGTGTGGATCAATCTTTAATTGAACAAATGATTGAGAATGAGAGAAAGATAATAAATTATATTTAGGATTTATGGATTTCACAGGCCGTATGGATAGAGTTACATATGGGAAAGCTTTATGCGCATGGTATTATGATTATGGTGTTGTGGTGGCTCTGAATGGCAAATCAAAGTTGTATGAGATAGTGAAAGCGTGTGTAAAAAAAATGGTGTAATGGTGATTGGTTTAGGATTAATAGCGGAGTGAGACGGGTTGTGTTATGTCTCCTTGGTTATTACATGTGTATAGGATGGGGTTATGGAAAGAATTAGAGAGGTGAGATGGAGGAAATGGTGTTAGAATGATGGAGAATGGAGAGCAGTGGGAGGGTGCCCTACCTATCGTTGCGGATGTTTGTTCTGTGTGGCGTAGTCTGACAGAGGTTTGAGAGGAAATTGTGGATGAGATTTGGCAGGTATGTAACGGAAGGGGTTGAAAGTAAACGTAGATAAGAGTAAGGTTATGTTGTGAGTGAGGACACGTCTCAGTGTGAAGTTATGTTAGATGGTGAAGAGCTGGAGCAAGTGTCTGAGTTTTAAATATTTAGGGTATGTGTTGGATGAGAGGACGGATGATGCGAGTGTAGTAGGAAAGTTGTTGAATGGCAGGGGGTGCTGGTGCAATAATCGTTGGTGAACTGTAAAGGGACTAAGTCTTGAGTGCGCTAGAGTCTTACATGAGGGTATGTGTTAATGCCTGTGTTATTGTATTGTAGTGCAAGCTATGGTCTGGAATAAGAAAGTATAGATTAAAGTATGTGTTCAGATGGAATTTTAGGGGCCATGCTAGGTGTGAAAGAATTAATAAAGTGAGGATGAACGTAATAGAGAGTGGTGTGGTGTGAGAAAGGGGTAAAAGAGAATAGGAATGAAAGTATGTTGAGTGGGTTTGGTCATGTGGAAAAGGATGGATGGTAGGTGTTTGGTTAAGCGGATGTATTGGAGAATGTGTGGATCGACCGGCTGGGAGACCCGAAGAGAAAGTGGATTGAAGTGAAGGAAACGAATGTCTGAGGAGAGAAATGTGAGTTTTGCAGAGGCGAGAATAAAGGTTGCATGATAGGAGAGAATGGGCGGTTTTTTGTATGGGGGCATGGTTGGGCCCCCTGGGCCGGGGATGACCCTTACTTGACGATTTACGCATAGTGATGGGTCGTCGGCGGTCCTATGATGCTCTAGGGTGGATTTTCTTGTCTGTGACGAGCTCTCATAATTAATGATAGAGGGGGCCGTAAGGCTGGGCTTCTCTTTCGACTCGTGTCGTATTCTTCTACTACTCTTTTCTTTCCGATCTTGTACATGCACTTACCCCAATCTTGGGGCAAAGCGGAAGGTGAGAAAAGAAAGAAAGAATATATATATATATAATATATATATTAATATATTATATTATATATTTTATAAATTCGAGAATAGAATATCGATAGATATATCTTTTTCTATATATAAATATATATACTTTTTTATATAAACATGTTTCTACATATATACTATATATTATATATATATATATATAGTATATTATATAGTGATATATATATATATATATTATAATATATAATATGTATATATATAGTTATTATAGCTATAGATATATTATAAATATATTAGTATTTAGTATACTCTATTCTATATATACTAATATTTTTTAAGATACCTGGATGTGGTTGCGCAATTATAAATCTTGATATGTTTGTTCAACCTGAGAGAAACTTTGATTTCATAAAATTAAAAGAAACCGTCAAGGTAATGCAAGACTTGAAAATTCTTGAGATTTTAGTATTAGTAAAGATAGGTTTGTATTGTTAATTAATTTCATTTAATTTTTTTTTTTTTTTTTTCAATGTTTTTTTTCAGATTGCCGAGAATTTTTTTTAACTTCTTGATATTTTTTAGTCATTTAGTAAGATATGGCATATCCATTTCATTAATATATTTTTTTTTGTATTAATTGTTTCAATGTTTTTCAGAATGCCGCGATTTTCTTTAAAATAAATTTTATAAAATTTTGCTTTCAGTTCATAATTTTCGTAGCTTTGTAGAAGTTTGTCCATTTATTTTAAATTCTAATATTTTAGTTTAGCAACTCTTTTAAAAATTCATTTGATTTACTGAATTTTTGTCTAATTGTATATTTTCTCAACATTGCATAGTATTAAAAGGTAGTAAGAGGTAGTCCTCATTTTTTATGTTAATGACAAAAGTTATACCATAGATGGGAATTATTATTCGATGTATCTTGGCGCATTTTTGTAAATTTCATCTTGAATATGATATTCTCTTTCAAAGGTTGCTGTAAGATCTTTGGATAAAATGATAGATGTTAATCATTACCCTTTGGAACCTTCCAAATTAGGTACTGAGAGGCAGAGACCTTTATCCATTGGAGTTCAGGGATTGGCTGACGTCTTTATTCTCATGAGGTTAGTTGGTTATTTGTTACATCCTTGCATTTAAATTTAACTCGATTTGTAGTACATTATAATGGAACTCATATTTTTATAGATATTCTTTTGATTCTGAGGATGCAAAAGCTCTGAATAAGAAAATATATGAAGCCATTTACTGTGCAGCTCTTGAGGCAAGTTGTACATTAGCCCAAGAATATGGGACTTACCAGACATATGATGAATCTCAAGTTAAAGAAGGGGTAAGAAATTTCAGATCTTTTTAATAAATGATTAGATGGTTGATAGTTGAGGTGGTGGCAACAACATTAGTACCAAGCTGTTGTCAATAGTTTTCCTTTAATATAATCTTCAATGTTTTTTATTCGTACAATTTAGAGGGACGTTTTTTTATTTTTATTTTGTTCAGGTCCTTCAGTTTGACTTATGGAATGTCATTCCAAATTCCCTTATTGAATTTGATGCCCTGAAAAAAAAGATAAAAGATTTTGGTGTTCGCAATTCTCTATTGGTCTCCTCTTTTTCTTCTGAGATTTCTGCAAGAATTCATGACTGTTCTCCAGGTACTCAGATGTTACAATCAAATCTGGAAAACGTGAGGGATCTTGATGGGAATATAAAAGTAATGTTTCTTTTTCTAACCGTTCAGTTCATAAAAATTTCATGAAATTAACGTAATATTTCATATATTAAAAGTTCGTATTTATTTTGTAAATTTCAGATCGTTAATAAACATCTTATGAGAACATTATCTGAAAAGGGATTGTGGAATGATGATATTTTTAATTTACTAATCAAAAATGAGGGTTCACTGAAGGTGATATTTATTCTTTAAATTTTAGACCCTTTTTTTTTTACTTTTATATAATTAAGTATAAGTAATTCATTAGTTATATTATTTTTTTTTTCACTATTTTTTGCATATTGCATTGGTTGTATATCGTATTATATACATTGGGTATTAAATTGATATCAATCAATACAGTTTTTAGCTTTTTAAATTGTTGGAAAAATGTATTTTGAGGGGATTTTAATTGTTTTAACGTTTTTTTTATTTATTGTTTTTCTTCATGAAATCTTAGATCTTTAGGATTTTTATCCCGAGTTTTATATTATTTAAAATACAGTATTAGAGAGATTTTGAGGTAGTTTGAGGAATCATTTTTTTATGGGAATCATTAAGCTTAACTAGGTAAGATGAAAAAAAAAAATTTTGGGACAGAATTTGACTCAGAGCTTCATTTTTTTATAACTATAAAATTTAATTTTTTAGGATGTGTTATTATTGGATAAATTATCCTGCGGGAGTTTTGGTAAAAGGGGGGAAAAAAACTTAGGAAAAACCTTTTTGAATAGCTTAATAATAATTATTGAATCAATTGAAAAGTTTATCCTTAATGCAATTAACCCTTAAAAGAGAGAGTTTTAATGATAAATTTTAGGCAGGATATAATCATAGTTTTAATGATGAAATAATAGGCTGAATGTAATCATACTGTTTTAATGATGAAATAATAGGAAAAATGTATTTATATTTTAATAATGAAATAATATCCGAATGTATCATACACAATAAAAAAAACATATATCATAGATTAGATTTACTTGTTGTTTCCTGTTAAATCTTATTTTCTTTTGGATAAAAAAAAAAATCAATTCTTGTTTGTTACTGTATTTCAATTTGTTTTTTTCGAGGCTTTAATTATATTTTATTTTGATTTTAGGACATAAATGGTATTCCAGAGGAAGATAAAAATATTCACAAAACAGTTTGGGAAATTCCTCAGAAAGTTATTTTAGAAATGGCCATTGCAAGAGGCCCTTTTATTGATCATAGTCAAACAATAGATGTAGCTTTGCCAAATGTAAACTTTGGGAAATTAACTTCAATGCACTTTTTCGCTTGGAATCAGGTTATATATAAATATATATATATAATTTACAACACTGGGTGGCAAATAATTATTAACACTTTAGAACTTACGTAGGTGTAAGTTTAATTTTACTTTAATAAATTTTATAGGATAAAGATATGAAATCTCATAATTTCATATTTTAGCTACTCTATATCAAAACCTTTTCTTCGCAATTTGTAAAAATATAGTACTTTTTAATTTAAAATAAAAAAATAATAATAAACTATTAATTATAATAGTGAAACCTCTATGGTTTACTCCCTCCACTTCTTAGTGACCGATTATTTCCACCCCATTTTCTATATGGTATATACTAATATATATATACTATATATATATATATATTAAATTAATTATTATATATAATATAATATATATTATACCTATTTGATATATTTATAGATTAATTAATACTATAATATTTATAAATATTAATCATATATTTATATAAAACTAACATTATAATGATAGTATTAGTATTATTATATTTTAATATATAATAATAAATATATATAAATCTATATATATTATATATCTATATATATATATTATCATAATAATAATATATATATAATCATAGAGATGAATTAGCGAGAATTAATTTAGGCTGCATATGTTCTCTTGATATTAAATTGTAACAAATTAATTCTGAAATATAAATATCCGATAGAGAAATTAAACAAATTTTCAAGTTTTAATAACTCAATCACGTGTCTAATAAATACATAATAGTAGGGTTCCATATATTGCGAATAAAAAGCATTATAAATACAACTCATAGTTTTATATTTATTCTTTAATATTTTTAATTTACTAAATCATTTTATAATAATATTAATTATATAAAATAATAAAATAATTAATAATAATATATTATATATATACTATATATATATATAATTATATATATGATTATAATAATTATTATATACTTTTATATATATATGCATATACTATATATATTATAATTAATATATATACGATATATAACTTCTTAATTTTATGTTCTTTTTTTGTTTTTACTATGTTTTTCAGTCATGCTTGTCGTGTCCTGCTTTACCTGCTACTTAGTCGATGTGAGTCTTGTAGTTTCATGACTCTAACTTTATTCTTTTTGAATCATTGACATCTTAGGCTAAGTTTTCTATCTTGACTCAAAAAAGTGAAACCTAATAATGAGCTTTTTATGGAATAACTCATCCAGTCTATAGTATAGATCTCGCTCTATAAGCTTTATGTGCTCATTTAATTATCTTTGAGCTATTTTTTGCATATCCTCTCATATTAAATCTGAAGATACTATAATACATTAATACATCTTTTGATCAAACGATATAGAGTCTATTCTCTTACTGGCTCGTCATTTAATTACACTTCGTTATAAATTATTATAATATTATATTATGTGATAAAAATTAATAAACGTAAAAGCTCATGGAATTTAGTAGATGTTAGCGAGGTTTTGATGGTTATCAGTGCAGACAAGGGTAAAGATAGGTGACTTTTTAGGTAAGCAGGTTTTATGGAGCAAAAGCTCATCTAGGCGCGCTCAGTGTGAGACTTTGTGTAGTAAATGAGTCTCTAGATTCGTTCTGTATAAAGAGTCCCAAATTTCTTTTTTTTACTATATTTGAGTACCTACGTTTCCTAGATTCTTTTATTCCCTCAATAATCTTGTGAACTCTAATATACTCTTTGTAAATTATAATATTATTTCCATCATTAAAGTTAATTTTACGACGAAATATATATAATCTAGCTCTAATAAAGTACGTTATAAACAAAAACATAAGTGATAGTTTATATTTTTTAGAAGTTATTTTGCTGTTTACATTGGACCATAAAAGGACCATTTACCAACTTGGATAGCTATTACTAAGTAAAGGTCAGTAATGTATATTTATTGTATGCATCTAAATTGTTCATTATAGAGTAAACGGTTAAGTGGAAATGAGAAATTTGTTTTGATTTTACCCACGTTTCAGACCGATAGACCTAACTGAAAGCCTTCGATATCACCTATATATTTCCCCCGACTAATCCAGTATCATGTCTAGCTATTTATCAAAGGTAGAGGAAGATTTAATGTGAATATTTATATAGTATGACTTGATAAAATAGTATTATGCAGAGCATCTTTCCTTAGACTAAAAACCTAGATTTATATATAGGTTTTGGTAAAGACCAGAATATCAGTATAATATATATAAGGGACATGGGCGACAAGAAGCTGAATAAAAACGCATGGAGTTAAGACTATAGGAAATATCAATGTATATTCCCGATTTTCAAAAAAAGAGATAATAATCAGATGGTTGATTTGATAAAAGTTAGATTGGCTGGTGACGAAAAAAAGATGAGGTGAAAAAGCCGATAATACGGTATTCAAGGTGACGAGACACGAGTATGAATACAAGTCAAAAATGAGCGGCTTTGTCAGTGAGAAGTTTTAATGACCAAATCTTGAGGGACCAAGGCTCCGTTTTATACAGTGTATTGTGATGGGTAGAATGGAGGGTTGGAGAAAAAGAAGAAAGGTGTGCAATGAATTTTGGCATGACCTTGGATAAAATTTTGGAACAGTGAACCAGCATCGGGATCCCGTATGATGCGTAAACTCAACCTCTGCCTCACAACAGTCCACAGATATGATAGACTAACATAACTTAGAATTTACTAATTACTATAGTTATCAGAAACCGGACTCTAGTGAAGTACAAAATTAAGAGGATGTAATTAAAATAAGTTCATATTGAATGTATATAAGAGAAGGATAAATAAATGTCGATGAAAGCAAGTTTTGGTATTTGGTAAAGATTGACTTGCTGTAGGAAAGATATTGAAGTGAAGTTCAAATTTTATATTTTAGAGATAAATAAAATCAGCGAGAAATAGGAGAACAATAACTGTAGGTACGAGAGATACGCTTAGTAATTATTTAGTGGATAAAGAATAGGTCTTAATGGAGGCAGTACAAAAGGTGATTTGGTCAATGTGAGTGCATTGCTTCGATTGCATCACTATATGTCGTGGAGTTTTTTTTAGGAGTCAATATAAAAGCATGGCGAAATAAGCAGGAGTGGGTATGGAGGTTAAGCAAAAGAGCGAGAAATGAAGCCCAAAAGGATGTATGAGACGTAGGAACTCGGGATACTACTATAAGAACAGAGGCTATAATAAATGAACAAGAGATAAGGTATAATCTATGAAGAGTGTAGCATTGAGAGTATATATTAGTTGTAAGTCTTAGTGGTTCTTTAATGTATTACATTTTTGGGTAGTAATATTGATAATTATTGTTCCTTAATAAAGTTTTGCCAGTTATTATAAATGAGGTTTAGAAGGGTAATAGTGTGGAGTGCATAAGTAGTATGATAGGCGATGGTGAAAACTCCGAAGTATGAAAAATAGTGATGTTATTTTAGATTAAGGAAAGTAAATAGCGTATTGATATAGATGAGAAAGTAAGTAGGTAGTCATAAGGTAGTATGATATTTTCAATATACCACCAAGTAGCTTGTGTGAGAATAAGATTATTTCACATGATGTGATATACGGCTTATGTTTAAGATAGAGAAGGTGTGGCTAATGCGATATAACTAGAGGTATATGAGATAAGATATGTGGCGCAATATATCAGATTACTGGATGTTGGGATGAGAGACCGTGAATGCGCGTAGAAAGAATATATTGTTGGAACTTTTGCACTAGTCATAATGTTGAAGATTTGGAGCTGGGCATGGCGAATGAAAATTGTATAAGTGTTGATAGCTGCTCATGGTTGTCAATAAGATGCAAATAAAATATAGCTAAGATGATGTTGTTGTATGAATTTATACGTTTCAATAAAGAGAATGTGTACAGAATGGACTACCCCCTGTTGTATAAAATGGTAACGGTTTCTTTGAGGACGACGGGGCTTCAGGGATGACATGTTCCGTGGTTATATTGAGGTAGAACGTCCAAAGAACATGGATAATTCTCTGATTTTGGGGTGAAGAAATGAAGCGAGATATAGGAGTATTGGTTGGTATATGGTGATCGTGAAGTCAAACAAATTGGACGAAAAGAGGTCACATGTAAGCATAATTGGCTTACAGTCTGCAAAGGAAACATAAATGAAAGATGTTAGGGTGTGGGTGTAGTGTTTGAAGGAAGATTAAATGTGAGAGTAAGATAAAGACAGGGATAACAAAGTTGTGAAAACGATTCATCATTTCATATTACGTGAGTGGCATCTAGTAAAGGTAGATATGGGGTTATACTATTAGGGATCGGTATTAGGTGAGGAAGTGGAAGGTGAAACAGGTAATGAAATAAAAGAGTTTGTTTTAAAAGTTATTAAGTGATGATAAATTTAGTTTTGTACTCTAATATAATTTGATGAAATGGAGACTGCGTGCCATTCCTTATATTTAGTATTTAGTTAAGGGTATTCTCTTCTTTTACATAGTGAAGGTATTTAACCATAAACCCGTAATGTATGGCAATGTGAGAATTTAGGTGATAGAAAGTGATAGTAAAGTAAAGGTTTTTATGTAGTAGTTTGAAATAGATTGAATTTGATGTAGTAACAAGCTATTGCATCAAAAGCCAGTATAAATGTGAACAGAGCGTAATAAATTAAAATATCAATAAATACCAAAAGAAACTTCGATAGTGTGATTTTAAATGATATTGATTGAAATGGCGTTAGTGTTAATATGATTGAAGGAACCTCAAAAAAATCACTACCGTTCTTTTATTGAGAGTAATTGTTGATTCCTAGGAAGTTAAGAGCTTTATCCAAAACGAAAGGATTATTGTATAATAGTAGTGGTTGAGTGAGAAAGTGAAATCAGTGATCATCACTGACTCAATTGGGCATGTTACGGTCAACTGAACTTCAGAGGTCTCATTGGTTTTTCATTTACCGAGCCATGTGTAGATAAGCCTTGTTATCATTAAAGGAATTCTAATAAGGAAAATTGAAATGATGTATAAGTTGGAAATGGATAGGATGTAGTGTAATAGTTGTGTCATTTCCTCTGCAATGAGAAATAGCTTATTAAATAGGAACGTGTTATTCTCTCTAAAAGATTGCGTTGTGACAAAATAGCGAGTTAACCTAATACGGAGTAACCGACGTTGAGTGAGAATTGGAAGATGAGTTTAGTGTTGCTCAGGATATTGACGTCAAAGCGAGGTTCTATTAACAGTAAGCTATACCTAAAGGCATTTCAAAGCAGCTAGAACTTATATACTACATTCAACTGGGATATGGCCGACGCATAAGGGGACAAGTGATCGCTTATATAAGCCGAGTATAAGGGCAAAACATATAGTAGTTAGATGTGTGAGCAACCAGGGAGTAGAATACTCTGATATGTGACTGGTAAGAGGGAGATTGATAAAGAATTGGAGGGGGCCCGGTCACCGAAGTTCATAGTGTAAGAGGATGGGATAAACCTGGTGATAGTGAAACATAGGTGGCTACTCAATGTCGGTGAGTTGTTGCTAAGTAGTTTACAATTACACGGGTTGCCATGAAATTCTCATACGAAGGACTAATAAGATACCAGTAACCGCTAACAATAGAGAATGATAATATGTAGCTACACTAGAAATGAGAAAGAGTAAGTATTGTCAACAAGATGGGAAGATGACCTCGTTGAAGTTTAATAGGCATGATAGACAATGAAAATAGGACCAATAAAAGAAGTAGGGGCTCAAGGCAGGAGTATTGCTGGATGTATTTGAGATAACGTTTATGACTTAGCTATAGACATGATGAAATATATAGGATAAATAGATATCATAATACGTTAAGCAGTTCATGAAGGAAGGACAATAGGAAGGAAGAGAGAGACTTGATAGTAGAGGAATGAGATTAGGTAGAGCTGGGGTTTAAGCTAAAGCCCACAGAAGTGGGGATGTCTACAAATATACAGCGATGTTGAGCCCATATTCAGGTGAAGCAATAGATGATGATGGTTCGCATTACCTAAGTGCATATTGAAATGTTATACAACGAGGATGAGGAAGTCGTGAGTGATGTGGGCAAAGGAATGATACAGAGTGTGTTGGAGGCCTAAGATACACACGAGAATGAGGATAAAAATGGGATGCGCCGAATGATGTTCTATTATATAGAAGAGGTGTTGAAAATACAGGGCCCAAAAGCTGTATTATTTTTAGGGCGTTATGTAATTAAGAATAAAAAATTGAAAATTATAGGAGTCTCCAAAGAGCTGTTTGTAAGCTAGCCTGGTTGTATAGAGCTTTTTTTGAATAGAGCTGGGATGCAGATCTGTATATTACGGATAGCCACCTACCCTGTCTCCGAGTGATATATGTGTTAGATTGCTGTTACTGAGTGTGATTTTGAAAGAGGGAAGTTGGATGTCATTCTATTGATTGAGTACTGTAGTGCCCAAATTACTTTACAGTGGTCTATGACTTTAGAAACAAAAAGCGTTTTATGTGGCTCCCCTTAAAGAGCCAGATAAGATGAGGGGATTATGTATGCTTTGAAGTATACTGAAGATCACCCAGTGGTATATGGAGTTTAAAGTAACCCCCGCTCTGTGCTGTTTTTTCTCTGCTTTCGCGTATTGCGAAATGGGGCAGGAAAAATTGATTGGTATATGTATCACATCAACTGAAAGGATTAGGAGGAAAAAGTCGATTAGAGTGTGCATCAGTGTGCGAAACCACCTAGACTTTTATATTCTATGTGGAAACACTCCGAGGTTGTATCTAGACTCGCGTGTAGGAGACTCTCGTATCATGTTCAAACACATCGTGATGATGTTTTGTATATGTGAAGGATCCCAGTAGCTTCCACGATAACGAAAGTTTTAGAAGACATTAGTGAAGATATATGACTTAACAAAGTTTCAGATGTTCTGCGGAGTGCGTTTTCAAGATACATCGGAGTGGAATATTCAGCGAACCAAAGACATGGATATTGGTTGGAAAAAAACACGTATATGGAAGTATTGTTTGGTGGCCTCAAGCGGTGAGTTTTTTTTGTCTGAATGAGAATAGAACAGATAGTAATCTGTGCATTGACTACAGTATTAGAATCTTTAGTAGTGCAAATGAACTTTGTGTTTATGAGCTATGTCTAATGACCCCTGATTATTATATTCATGAATCTTAAATCTAAAGTGTAGTGTAGCTAGGTTGATAACGTGGTGGTGCTGAATATCGTGAGCTCTATTCTGTAGAAAAGTTTGATAAAAATATAATTTGAAACATAAGGAAGTGTGCAAAAGAAGTTTGTAGTGTTAGGGGTTTGTAGAGGTATTGTGTGCAGTAACTTGAGGAGCTTAAACAAGATAGGTCTTCTTAGTATATGTATAAATATGAAAAATTTTTAAATTCATGACCGCGAGTCATAACTGGAAAGTAAGCTTCTGGTAGCGGAGTTATATAAGTCAAGATGGTTATATTGTTACATGAAAGAATGATGGAATACGTGAGATCCCTAATTTCCTCGTTAGGCCAAATAAATGCTTGAAGAGGGTATGCAAGTCTACGATTGAAGGCTGAATGGCAGATTTGCGTTTACACAACTTAGAAGCTCAATGCTGCTCCCACTCAGTACAAGTAGCATTCTATAGTAGAAGTATGTCAGTTCAGTTGATAACCATTGTAGGGCTCTAAACATGATCATATGTGTATGGTTGTGTATACAGAGTATAGTGAAAGAACATTGTTAAAGAATGCATTTACTCTGCTACCGCCAAAGTACATCAGAGAAAATTTTTATAGAGTACCATATGACGAATAACTCTTAAGTGAGAGATCTTTATCTTTAGGATCATGTGACGAATGTGATAGAGGATATAGTTCAAAAGTGGTGGTAATGGCGTGATAATTACATCCAAATTGCGCGTCTTGATTTACCCCCCAAAAAGCCAGAAGTGATGTTCCAGCATAGCTAGATACGTGGAAAGGAAAAGAGAATGACCTAAGTAGATGTTGAAAAAATTTAAGAAATTGCTTATATTAATATTATTAGTCTTTTTTAAATTTTCTTTGTAATCTAAGTTTGTATGGGAGTTATGCTGCTGGCCTGTGCTTATTTGTATATAGATTTGACTATTTTTAATATATTTTTGTTATGCCTCTTCCTTCGTTAAAACATAAATGAATTACGTACCCTATTGAAGATCTATATTAACGAGTGACCCCGAGACCCTCTACAATTTCGCATGTATTATCTATGCCGTTAAATTACTGTTTTTTATTTTTATAATTAATATCCCAAGATATATATTTTTTTTATTAAAATTTATTTCATTAGCCAACCGTATAGAAATCGTATGATAATTCAGCCCCTCTTTCTTGATTGAATATTTCATGTGTCAGTAATTATAATAATACTTATAGTATGTAAAGTCATATTTTTAAGTAAAAAAGCTTTTGGACATGGATAATTCTGGTTAAATTATTCTGATTGGTGTCATAGGGAAGAAAGAATTATAAGACGTTATTAAGGTAGCGCCGTTTCTAGGTAAAGTCTTTTCTAAATTTTGCCACTGTACTTCTATTATTAGGGACTATTCAGTCTTGTCTACTGTATCCTCTGTTGTTTTACGTGTTTAAAAGTGCTTATTTCGTTCTTTAAGTATTACCTGAGTACCCTACTCTCTAATGATATTCAAATTCTTCCAAATCTTTGAGCTCGCATTATCACTATTATGAAAAAAAAACTTTTATATTTCCAATAAAATTATTTCTACTACATATATTTTTAATTTTAGTTCAAAATAAAAAATGAGGATAGTTAATTGTTCATTTTCATTAGTACTTGGTCCTTAGCTTTTAAAAACCAAAAAGACCATGTCTTAATTCCATTTGGAAAAGCTACCTTATTTATAGGCTAGGATCTCTTATTATCTCTTGTATGCCCTACTATATCTTTTAGTACTCTTCATGTAAAGGAGCAATTTTTTTTTTTCATTATTATATTAAGTATTATATTTAATATTATAATATAATCTATCTCTATTTATGTAAATATAGTACATTATCTATATTATCATACTCTAAATTATTACTATTCTAATTTCTTATTTACATATGAATCTATATTATTGTAGACTATATCTATATTATTTACTTATATATATTTATACATATAATTTAAATCTATTAAAGTGTCCATTGATTCCGCTCATTGTTCCATTTACTGATTTCAATTCAGTTATCTATCTTAATATCGTATTTATATCTATACTCATTATTATATTATCAGTACTATATAATATCTAATATTACTAATCGTATCTTACCCTCTTCTATCTAAGTATAGTAATTACTTACTATGGATCATTAACTATATTATAACTCTTCTCAATTATTCCTGCATCTATTCTCTCTAACTTATACTTCATATACTCTCTCTCTCTCTCTCTGCCCTTCTGCCTCTCTCTCTCTCTTATACTATATCTATTTACTTATAATACTCATACTGTTCATCATTCACTAATATCTTATTCTCCTATCTAATACTATCGTATCTGGTGACTAGGATAAAGACTGATCGCTTCTAATAATCGCCTCCTCGGAATTTTTGCGTGTGGTCTGTAACTATCTCTGTTTAATGTCCTTCACGAAAGTGTGAAGTCTATTTCGGGTCGAAAATATTTCTGGATTGACGCACGACTTATACCATTTCTATGGAAATAATCTTTTGGCTGATGCGTAGAAATCATCAGTAATCCCCTCTACCTTACACTTTTTCTTTTATTCTTATAATAATAATATTGCATGAGAAACATGTTTATATATTATTATATTATCTTGTGATTCTTGGGTATTACGTCAAAACACACTATATAAAAATTTATAATCACACTCGATTGAAGGATTGCGGTTATAGCTGCATTGAGTGTGCTACTCGGTGAATTTTGCAAAAAATCGAATCGCCCGCTATCAAAAAGTAGACTATTTCTTACCCAATTATTATAGGAAGAAAAGTCGATCCATTATCATAATATATGATACTATAATGACTTACATAATGAGATATAATAAGCTATTATAAAATAACTCGTACAATATATAATTATATATATAATATATAATATAGTATATCATAGTGTATGAAGTAATTTTTATTTATGTGTTTTTAGAAAACCATTTCTTGAAGAAAAGAAACTTTGTTAGTTCTTCTCAGGGATCAAGTTCGGTATCTGTCGATAGCATTCGAAGAGACTCAAGAATTTCCGTAGGAGGATTCTGACCACCCAAAGCGGCGTGGGGCAGACATGAACTGAGTTAAAAAAAAAATGTCTTAATATATTTTTTTAAATATTTATTAACGTGGAGGCAAATTCTCTTTTAATGCTCTTTGTGTATATATATTGTGGCGATGAATCAGAATTTTAAATTATTTTGACATTGCACAGGAGAAGTAATGTATCTTGTAATTTTGGGTTTTTCTATAATATTTCGTTATCTATTCTTATATCGTCGTGGTATATGTTGTTCTTTTGTCGATTAGTCCTTCCATTTCTTTTGTGTTTAATACTCTTCCATACATCCTACTGTGACGCAGTTTGCCTAATCTTGAATACTATTTATCCATAATAACTACCTACGTAATTAATAGATATGTAGCAATTCAGAGTGAGAAACCGCTTAGCTCACGAATATTTCTATCGGCTGACTTCTTCTCTCCCTCCGGGACCATGCAGGGTACTCAATTCGTGCATAAACATAGACGATGTCTTTCATCGCTTGCCGCCGCTATTCCTTACTGTAGGGTTTGTAATACTAACAGGTGTGGGCCAGAAATATCAGGGTGGTTTTAATTCCCGTGCCGACTTCTTCGCAGTCGAAGGGAATCACAGAGCGATACAGAAAGAATGAGGGCTAGATAAGGTTTGTCTCTCGAAAGTAATTCGTTGATTACCTGGTGTTTGTCAATCTCTAACGACAAGTTAAAAAGGGCTGTTGCTTATGCTCATGAATCATCAAAATGATTGTCATTAGTTCCAATCCTCTCGGTTTCCAAATCCGAACAATCGGAAAAACACGTTTAGTGACTTTGTAGATACAAAGTATGGTGTCTCTAACTCACTCGTTGCAGCCGAGTTCTTAACAGTAAGCCTCTACAGAACGTTCATTACAGGCTTTATCGATTCTCTGCCTTATTTTGCATGATGATAAGATTTAGAAAATGACGAACAGCGTCGTTTTTTTTAAATTGTCAATTATATTGATAGGATTTAAATTAGGCCTCAATTTCAAAAGATTATCCATGAAGAATTTTGTACGACCATTCGTTACCTAAACAGTAGCGACGTACTTTACGAGAGACTAAGCTCGTCGCCTTAGATAATATAAAGTAGGCTAATCTTCTTATTAATAATAAGTGTCAAATTCTGTTCAATCGTATCCCAGTGTATTCAACATCAATCGGAGAAAAATTCTCCTCCTGCCACTCAACCATTCGTCTTATAATGTTAAAAGTGATGCAGTTTTTTTGTCGTGAATCTTTCTTCTGACATGTGCATAATTCATCGTTGCCTAGAAATCCTAAATCTAAGGAAACCTTTGTTCTCGTTTCGCTGATGAAAATAATGACATGGACGTCTTATTATGTTTCGTCCCCTTTCGCAAATTGTGTTAAAAAATATCCTCAGAGGTTCGCAGGCTAAATGCCAAGGTACAACCTGGCAACCTTTTTCTGAGGAAGGTTTACGTCGTGTTTAGGGATTACTAAATATTAAAACATGCAAACATTCTAATAAATAACAAATTATTCTCAAAAACACTCCAGTGTTATAAACAGGCAAGTTTGGTAGACATCTTCCATGTATCCAAAAAAAGGAATCAATTATCACGTTTTGGCAAAATGCATCAAAACAATTTCTAGATAATCCTAATTTTAATTGGAAGAATCTCTTGTCGCCAAATAATATATGAACAAAGATCAATATACAAGGGTGAAATTTATATTAAATAAGGTGCGTAATATGCATTGTTAATAAAAGGTGATTACCGCTCGGGTACGAAAAACCTGGAAAGCGAAATGACCAGTCTACGACGAATCCTCGCTTACGTCATCGATTATTCTTGTAAGAGAATCCTGATAAGTTTAGGTAAGTCTTTTTGGATCCTTAATACGGAATCCTATGAAGGTTTTTCTATAATTAGACAATTCAAGAGACAATTACCTGTGGGCAAACCTCCTTCACCACAATTTAATCCGCTCATTTGCCCGCAACGAATTTACTTCCCGAAAACCGCTGTCAAATTTTCCTAAATCTGCTCATTTCCTCTCGTTATTCTGTTCCATTCTTCTTGTATTCTTCTAGAGGGTCATTTTTTTGTAAGTGGGACCACGCTTTTACTCAGTGTTCTCTGAAGGTCAGTATTAATGTTTCTCCATAAATTGAGAGTCAGCGAATATAATTGATAGTTGAATTAGAATCAGTCTTCTGAAGATGTTCAAAACTTAATGTAAAAAATTGTTTTGTATTGAAGACAATTCCTCCGGCATAGGGAGAAAGTATTACTTGTACATGAATCCGACTTTGACGGATCCCATCGAGTATGAGTTATAAAATAGTTATACGTTTACATTTAACCGATAATGACAACGACAGTGGTTAATATTGTTAATGGTATTCTCTTTTGAATGGAAGTATACTGAAGAATATTTTAAAAGTAAGATTAATTTCGTCTTTCATCTATTTAGTATAGTAAATAACTAATAATTGTTTTAAAAAGATCTATATATGAACAATCAACAATAAAGAACTAAAGAATAATTGAATCAGTGGTAACTAATCTAGGCATAAATCATATAGTTTAAAAAATATCCAAAATGAATTTGTTCGAAGAACACATCATATAGTTTCTTTTTTAGCGGGTAAGAAAAATATGCTTTGGTACGGGAGTATTTAGAAGTTTCTTTTTACCTATCGCTTTGATTTTAAAAATGAGCTGTTTGGTTATGAGTGACCATAATTGATTCACAACAGAATTCCTCCTGGTTATTTAGATCCATTAATTTAATGATCCAAAACCAGGTATTATCCTCGCAATGTACGAAATCGGCATCCCACTTATTTGAGGAGTTTGCAAAAGCATCAGATTCCGTTCGTTCCTCCTCCAATTTAAGTATCCAATTTCGGAAGATGACAGTCTTTTGTTCACGAGTTATTCATATTATCTATAACGATCAATCTTATGAGGTTGTTATTGACGAACACAGTAAGTTCGAAGGCTATGTTCACACGATTCTCATCTTTGAATCCGATCTCAACGTGAACTTTTGACCAGACCCAAATGAATCATTCATCTCGTAAGTAGAGAAGATATTCTATTATCCATTTTCTCTCTTGCAAATGTTATGGTTACTCGTAATAGTCGGTCTATGTTTGATTTTAAAGTATGAGAAAATTTCAGCCCGTCCCTATCAACAATGTAATTAATTACAGGTTGTTTCTTATGCCAAAATCCCTTCGCATTCGAAATTCTTATTCTATTATATAATAGATATAGTATATAATAGATCACAAGGTAAGCTTATATCCCAGAAAATTGATAATTTCCATGATTCACATGATGCATCAGCAGGAATGAACACCCATATGCTAATGTAGGAAATTTATTATCAGTAATTCACATTTTAATGCTTATCTTGTAAATCATAAAAATGCCTTGTATGGCGTTTGTGTAATTTTTCCTTACTTTCCAGTATCAGAAGAAGGATGTGAGATAGAAGTTGTTCAAAGTCCGGAAATTAATCTTCGCCATAAGTTTCAGGCTGTACGGATTTGAACACTGGAATTGATGACAAGTATCCACTGAAAGGGTACATCTGATCCTGGACTCTCTGCATCGAGTTCCGCTCCTCGGTAATCCCCCATCGAAGATTCTGCGACAGCCCAGGGAATCGTTGGCGAGTATAGAAAATCAATAAACATATAAGTTCCCATTCAATTCAATCCCGAGGAGTCTACATTGTCTAAGTTAGGAAGTTCCAATGTGTACACTTCGCTCAACTTACTTACTGGGTACTATAACATAGCAGTCTCTCCAGAGAGTAGACCCTACCTCCCGCATTTTCTTGCTCACTATGGCGATCGGCAGACTAAAGGCCTCCTGATGGGCGCCTAGTACTTTTAAAGATCATGGAAACTTCAATGGGGTCGGTCGGATCATTTATCTAAAAAAAGGATGACAAAATTATTTTATTCAAAGGTCTATACGATCCCATTATCACAGTTTAATTTAGTTTTTGCCGCGCTAAAGAAAGCGAAATTGAAGGTGAAACTAGAAAAGGCTAATTTTCTTTAAACGTGTCTTAGTTTTAATTTTAGTTTCATGATAGTTTTAAGACTTTATCAGCTGATCCTGTAAGCTGCAGGCTGACTCAAGTCATTCTGCCTAACTTCTGCTCAGATGTGTTCTCTTTTATATCCACTGCTCTTCTTTTTATTGGTTTGTTTCGTTTTCGCAATCTGTGCCATTCATTATTCAAAGCAATGCTCCAACCCTCACATCCTTATTCAAAAAAGAACGCTAAGTACTTGTTTGCTTAAGTGAGCAACAGTAGCTTTTGAATACACGTAAAGCACAAATTATCATTGAGCCATTGACTAATTTTCCGGATTCAGTAAGAATTTATCATTTCAACGGATGCCAAGTATATCGGATTAGGATCTGTATTGGCACAGAAGGTGATAACATGACCGTCCTTGTATCTTGTTCTCCGTACGTTGAAGGTAAAGCAGAAGAGAAGAACTATTCTCCCTTGAAAGGAGCACTTAGCTATTACTTGGTCTATAAGCTAGGTGGAACAATAGTTTTCGGTTATAAAAATTCCGTATTACCAACTGATCACCAACCGTATTGGGTTGCCTATTGGTTAGAATAAAGACTTGAATCATAAGAAAGTGGCAAAAGATGGGCATACAAAAGTTCAATTACATCTCAATCCTGAATCCTTTGTATCATAGAGGGGAGAAAAATATGCTGCCACGATTATCTCTATCCTGAGCATATTCCTAACTTCTATCGCTCAGTATCATTCAATTCTGCAATATCTCGAGTTATTCTTGATCATTCACAAAAAGTGTTTTCAAACCTCACATCTGATGTGATAAAAACGGAGCAAGGAAACTGTTCAAGACTTTCTCAATCATCTAATTCCATTAAAACACAATGGTCAAGTTTGAACTTTCCACATGTGTTATCCACGATATCTTATATCTTATGTTACTAAGAAATGCATAGTCACATTAATAGAATCGCTAATTCTCTATATAATATACAGTTCTTAATCTAAATCATTCTAGTTTAGCGGTGGACATCTTGGTCAACGTGCGAAAGAGCAAAACGGTATCCGAGACACGGTAACATCTATCCAAAGGATGACGAAAGTTAGTATCACATTTCTGTAAAGTTTCTTCATGTCTTAGGTGATAAATATAGCGTCGTGGCGGGGTGAAGCGGACCACTTTAGGTATAACTCTGTCTCCCGACTCATCCCCTAATGCACTTTTTGGAAAATTTTTTTTTTTGTAAATCACGGCCTATAACAGGCATAAGCACACAAAAAAAGAAAAAAATGTATTCTAATAATAAAAGTTTATTAAAGTAAAATTGAATAACCCGAGTCAGCCGCGCTCCGAGAGGGTAGAAAGCGAACCACATTGAGGACGGTGACTCGGAACCATCTGTATTAAAATTCAGTCTTTTACGCTATTATTTCAATATTTAGTATTTTAATTTTACTTAATATAATAATTTATGATTACTTCACTATTCGCTTTAGAAACCCCCCCAAAAAATGTCAATCGGATAAATAAAATACGAATTAAAAAAAGGTGCGGTACCGATTACCCTCGCGGCGCCAATAATTTATGACACTTGTTTTGAACTCGTCGGTTCTTTTTTTTATTTAAAATTTCATTTTTTAAAAAATTTCACTCTTAATAGAAAGTAACTTTTTATACATTTAAATTAATGTATACGTAATCAAAAATGTCCAATTAATCAATACGTAAAATTATCGAAAACAATGGTATGGTCCAGCCACCCTCTCCATCAATGTATTTACAGCGGCGGTGAAACGGACCAAGTAATAGGCCCCGTTTTTTGCCACTGAAACTGCTTGATCAAAAAATTTACGGTTGCCAGTTTAAAGTCTAACATAACGTCGAGTGTATCCACTGAAAAAAAAATTAAAAACACTCAACCACAATTATTTCATTTTTATGAACGAAGTTTAAAAAAACTCAGATTTTTTAAAAAGTTTATTCTATTTTAAGTAATTTTTTGTACCCTAATTTCTAACATTATTTAAAAATATTAAACTTCGTTATTGATTAATAATTATATCTAAAATAACTATATAAATACTACCGCGCTGCGATTTAAAATGAGCGAAAAATTTTTTTTGTTTTTTTATTATTTTTTTATTTTTAGAGTGGACGAATCACCCCTCCTAAAGAGGCGGGCCTGGTCACCGCGCCCGACGCTCAGCCTAAGCGCTAGTCACCCATTTTCAGTTATTTCCCGTGTTCCATACCACCGTTCTGTAGTCAGTATACAGACATCTCGGAGCCTCTTACCACCGCCTTGTAAAGTGTCTCAGGCCCGTAGTCAGTACTATTGTCTTAAAGATCTCTAACTCGTCGATGTTGAGTTATGTGCAATTATATTCCGTTCTCGTGAGCAGGTATCATATCGCATAATGCCTTACTTCATAGGGTCCTTTTGTAAGACATACATACCCCCAACGTATTAATGATCTGTATCGAAACAGAAATAAAATCCGGCATTCAATCAATTGGTAAGTTTGGTCGTCGTTCTACTCACAACCATTATGCAAGCTTTGGAGAGTTATGCAAGTAGAGATAACCCATTCGCCTCACCAATAGCAACGTCTCTTGATTGTAACGCACGCGAACTTGCAGATGTGAAAATTATTTATTCATTACGTAAATGAAAGGGGCAAATGATTGTCTAACTTATCTCACTTGTTGCCCATGTGTATTTAATTCTTCTTATTGAATGCCATAGGAGGGGACTCCCCAACATTTCATTCCCTTTTTTGGTACAGCAAGAGATACGTTGACCGATGTAGTGACACGTCACTCCTTCACAAATTCCCCGACAAGCAGATATTGTCTCTCCATGAAAAGGAGTTAAAAGAATAGTTAATTAGAACTATTTGATTCTGTAAGTATAAGCGAAAGAATATATATTTAGAAAGTGGACAACCCAAAGAAGTTCTTGAATAAGAATAGGCCCAGCATTCGAAAGATGAAATTGATTGGAAGGTTTTCTACTTGGCTTAGTAGCATAGGGTTGAGTTTTGTTGATCCTTATGTAAAACCTGCTGGGTATGTAATAAAATGTTATGTCTCTCGTCTTGGAAAGGACCTTTTAGAGTCATTGTCGTATACTCCCCGGAAGAATTATACCCACGCCTGTATCCATATCCCCCAATGTCTCCAGACTGCATCTCCCGTTGCAAATTCCGCCCCCGTTCCACCTTAGCCCGATCCCTAATTGTCAAAGTCTTAGCGTTCTCCCCTCATAACACTCCCGATTTTCCATGATCCACTCTTGTCCTCCTCTCCATATTCTCCCTATCTGCTGTCTTACATAGATAATACCATCCCGATACCCAACGTGTCCGCCCATTCTTTCTACGTCTACTGATATCTCTCCTAATTTGTGCATGCTGTCAAATCTTCTGATAGCTTAAATTCAGATGATGATGTAGTCTTTAAAGTTGTATTGTCCTCTCTAAGTTTCTCCTCAAAGATTGCTAATGACAATGACGTTCCTTTGATTCAAGCGAGCCTGCTCTAATGATAGTCGATAGGTATTCTAATTTCGTTGATCTTCTTCATTAGATCCGTGTAAGTCGATTTCTCTAACTTCTAATTCACAACCAAAGCTGTTCCAGTAGTTCGACAGTGATGAGCCGCCACGAATTTTTTAGATAGTGACTCCACCCTCGTTCCGTTTTTGGTTCCTCGAAAATCCAAATGAAAGTGTAAAGTATTAATTTCACATAAGTCCGAGCGTTCGTTACTTCCCGTGGCTACGAATGATTCCTGATGTAATTACCGTTCCCATTTTTCACTATCATCAAAACGAATATTCTCAATAGATATTTACAATTCCCATTCTATGGTTTCCAAAGGTGTTGCTTGTATACCAATTAGAAGGCATTCCAAGCTTCTTTTTCATTATCACCTATAGTCATAGTACCTTAATTAAATTCTATAGATATTTTTAAATTTTTAAAAATTATTCTTAGAATAACTTATAAACATAGTGATATTTATTATATTATATATTTATATATTATATTATATATAGCTATATATCTTATATAAAAATTTAATTTTTTATTTTATTTTGAAGTTTTACATAAACTTATAAAGTAAAAAATAAGAGAGCTCTATTTTGAATAATATTAATAAATTAATATTAAAACTCTATCTTAGAAAGTAATTGTTATATTCTTTATTATTTTAACCTTAAAAAAATAAAAACAAAAATAAAACAAACATAATAAAAAAATAATTAAACGTTTACAATAAAGAAAATAAGTTTATTTTTAAAATAAAATACCAGGAAAGTATTTAATACATTATTAGAATTTACTTATTTTTTATTACCATTTTAATATTTCGAATACTAGAATTATATTTATATTTCCATGGACATTTAATATATCTTAATATATATTATATATATATTATATATATATATTAATATATATATATATTAATATATTAATATAATATATATATATATATATATTTGGGCTAACGTTATTTTCAATTTTTATGTTTTTAATTTGGGAGTAATTTTTAAATATAGCAAAATTAAAGAAACTATTTATTCGGAATGGTAAAATAAATGTTGTATATATACACTCAATAAATAAACGAGCTTTATGAACATCAGATTCTTATTTATATTATATACTTACATATTATATATATATACAACAATAAATTAGAATTTCTTCTTACACACATTATCTAAAAACATATAGTATTATATACATACATTTACCTTATAACTACAATAGATATATCACATTAGCCGTCAGCGCACTAACATCACTCAGAAAGCAAAGTCTTTTTTTTTTTTTTTTATTTTTTTTTTTTTCTTATTCTTTATTTATTACTTATATAAATATTATACTATTCTCTTTTCAATACAAATCGACCTAGTTATTAAACGGTACATTTATCATGAGGAAAAGCTTTTACTATTCCTTTATCTAAGTAATAATAATAATTAAATTAATATAAATTAATCAAAATATAATATAAAATTAAAAATATATAATGAATAATTAATAAATATATATAAATAAATAATAATATATTTATAGATTACTACATTATTAATAAAATTATAATAATAATAAATAAAAATATACTGTATTAAATAATTAATTAATAATAATAATATATAATTATAGTAATTAATATATAAATTAATAATATCTATATAATATAATATATAATAAAATAAAACTCACTCATGTAAAACTTCTACCAGAAACAACAATACCACACACAGGTGAGTCGGCCAACCCATATTTATATATATATTATAATATATTTTATATTTCAGTAGTCTTTAGAATCTTGATGTGGAAAAAGGTTTTATAAATATAATATTTTATGAAAATTGGTTATAAATTTAATATTTATTTTTTCTAAAAAAATTTGGTTCGGTTTGATTTTTTTTATATTTATATTGTATATATTATGATGATTATATTTTATATATTTTATTATTATGCTAATTTATAATAAAATGTTTGGTGTACATTATTAGTAAGTAATGAGTGTGCCTTTTATAATAATCAAAAATATGATATATGGAAGCTATATTTTTTTTTTTTGAATGAGATAAAGATAATAGAAGTAGATTGATAAAGGTTGAGAAGGTCCTGTTCAAATTGATGAGCTGTGAGGAAAGAGATAGAGAAGAGAGAGAGACGAGACGAGTGAGATAGGACACGAGTGACAAGAAAGATGACGAGAGAGAGAAGTTGCGAGTGCATTTGAGGAGGCACGAGCGCAGGGAGCCTCACAAAACTTAATTTCAATTTTTAAGACTTATTTATTTTATTTTTATCAAATATGTCGGCAATCATTTATTCTTCGCTCTCTATCTTTTAGCTGTTCCCTCTTTAAACCTAATTTATATCTTTAATGGTGCTCCATGGACCTCCGGGGTTCTATTATATCCTTTTTGTGTCTCATCAAAGTCCAATTAGAATTGAAAATACACGCACCACTATTTCTACTCATTGTTGTAACACGGCAGGTCTGGATCGACATGCCGTGTAGTCTTGAGACACATATGCACTATAAAATATAATATCTTTTTTATATCATCGACGCTATCCTCGAACCTGCGATAATTTGAAGACCGGAAATAAGAGGACCTTTTAAATTGATATTTTGTTGAGTTTTTCACTCCCCTGTATCTTTTTTTTTTATTGGGGGGGATTGATGAGGGGAAATAGGTACTTTTATGAATGGAGGAGAATTTGCTCTTAAATTTTTATGCAATGAAATTCCATAAATCCCACTGCTTTTGAATACTCATCCTTTGTAAGTACTTTCGGTTTCGGGCTCCGGCATTAGTGGGGAACCCTTTATAGCGACGAAATATTAGGTAGGATGCTAGGACGACAACTGAGATGTACATTCCGGGTCTTATTAGGATATTCAATATAAGTTTAACTAGATCAAAACGATTAATAGAGAAACTAAGTCCACATTGCAGAGTGAGGACTTGCGCTGTTATAAAAGAGAGAGCCAAAAAAAAATAGATGAATAAACCAAAAGGCTCGGTAGATATGTGTACACTGTTAATTGACTGTAACCGTGTATTAGAGCTAGGTATGTCTGAGTGGCTGGGATTCATATAAGCTGTTTTCATAATTCCAAATTCGCTCCTCCTAGTCTCATCATCAGTTATTGTTTTTCTCCAATTATAATACAAGAGAATTTGTCTCCACTTTCAAATTTCTACGATATAGATTTGGCAAGTATCGCTCGCTTTCTTCTTTCTTATTCGCTTGGCTGATGCCTTCCCTTTTTTGTGATTAGGCTCACATCACTGGTCTACGTAACAAAATGACGTATCTGATCAT
>JABUQX010112668.1:0-2500 GCA_015478945.1 Trachelipus rathkii | reverse complement strand
CTTTGTAACAAATCATTTAGGCAGCTATCCAGGAAGTGTAAAGAGTAGCGGTGACAGACTTTGCCTTGTCTCACTCCAGTCCTTACATCAAACTATCTCTCATAACTCTCTCCATCTCTCACCATGTTTGCTGGGTTTTCATATATGGCCTTAATCTCCGCTATCAATTTCGGCAGTATGTTGTTATATTCTGGATCTTCCAATACCCTCCACAATCTCTCTCTATCTATCCTGTAGAACGCCTTTTCCAAACCTATAGATGCAACACGTATCTTCATATTCCATTTTATGATTTTTTTCTCTCATGATCTTCATGTAAAATATCAAACCTATTGTGCTTTTTCCTGCTCTAAAATCATGTTGACACTTTTCTCCAGAATTCGATCTCATATTTTACTTGCTGCTGACAGCATTACTATTTCTCTATAATTTCTAATCTCTTCTTTCTTCTTTCTTGAGTATTGGGCATACTATTGCTTTACCCCAGTCTTCAGGGATTCACCCCTCTTCCCAATCTTTTTCGATAATTTCCATGCACCTACTAGCTATTCCTTCTCCAGTCTTAAGTTGCTCAGTACTCAGCCAGTCATATCCTGCCCTTTTTTCTTTTTCAAATTCTTAAGCTCTTCTCTTATCTCCGTTTTTCAATCATTTCTATTTCCTCCTCTTCCAGTATCCTCCATCTAGTCGTCCATCCCCTCTCCCCCTTCGCATTCAGCAACTCTTCAAAATACTTCATTCATCTATCCGCCACCTTTTCCTCCTCCAAAAGTAAATCTCCCTCTTTGTTCAAAATTAAATTACATACGCTTCTGACTCCTTATTTCTTCTCATAGCCTTGGCCATGTCATATATAAGCTTCTGGTGTTCTTCTGTGCTTCTTCAGTTCTCCTCCTATTCTAATTTATGTAGAGTATTTTCTTCCTATTTTTACATCTTCTGCATGGTTTCTTGCGATTATGTATTCTTTTCAACTTCACTCCGTTCTAGCCCTCATCTATTTTCTGTATTCTTTATTTCTATGTTTCTTGGCATTTTTTTTTGCCTTCCTCGTTCCAACATATTTTTCATTTCCTCGTTCCATATATATATATATATATATATATATATATATATATATATATATATATATATATAGAATATCTATATTATAATAAAATATATAATAATATAATATAAATATATACTAAATAATATATATATAAAAATATAATAATATATACTAACTATATATATATATATTATATATATATAATATATATATACTATATATATATATAATATAATATATATAATATATAATATATATATATAATACTATATATATATATATATATATATTATATATATATATATGCTCTCCCAAAATGAAACAGCAACACTTCGTATAAGAGTATATTGATGGAAAAAAGAAGCATAATACTCTATGCATGTATGCTCGGTAACGCTTTCTTTACAGAGTTATTAGCGATTGAGGCAACCTAAGAGGGTGTGAATACGGCGCGATTAATATATTATTATGAACATTATAATACAACAGATACAGGTTACAATAGGCGTTCAAAGTGTACACCTCAGCCCTGATGTATGCACGGCATCTCCGTAAATCGGGCATTGTTCCCGACCAGCATTCATCTGCTGTTATGTCAGCAGACGCTTGCCTGATTCTTTCCTGCAGTTCCCGAACGTCATTGACCGGGCTGGCGTATAGACCACCTTTGAATACGCCCCAGGCAAATAAGTCCAACAGTATGAGGTCCGTGGAAGCTAGGTAACAATGCCTCCCCTATCAACTCATCGTAAAGGATAGATAGTATTAAGCCAGGTTCGTATGTCTCTGGCAAAGTGAGCAGGGCATCAATCAAACTGAAACCACATTGTGACGTAGATTTAACATGCGCTACGATCCTCAAGGAGCACTCGAACCCATTCCGGAGGAATTGAAGGTAGTTCTGGCCGTCCAGGTCGTCAGACAGAAAATTCTAGCTGAGGAGATTGTGACCCGGTAATTCCGGCTTCACATTACATTTAAATTCGCTTTGGTAATGGTGCTCCCTGATTGCATGAGGATTCTCCTACGCCCACACCTGACTGTTCCTCTGGATATTAGTGATACGTCTACTGAGATGCCTTCGTCCGTAAACAGCACCGACTCTGGGAAATGCCTGTTAGAATTACACTGCCTGATGAACCATTTACAGAAATCCGCCGTCGACGTCCAATGGTCGATTGTTCAGTAATGCTGCACACGTTGCAATTGAATATGCATGGTGTCCACCCGCAGCCAGTGTTCTCCCATGGTGAGCGTGAAGCCGGAAGTTCGGCAATCCCTCTAAGTACACTCGATGACGAGTTTGCGCAAAATTACCGGAGATTTCATGTCCATTCGCAATGCCAGCCGGTCTAAGTATCCCAGTTTATCATAGTGCTTTGCTACGTCCTTGAGAAAACAAACCTATGCGGGCAGCGTCTCGTTGGTTTACAAGCCGGCAATCTCCTT
>JABUQX010112666.1:10000-14762 GCA_015478945.1 Trachelipus rathkii | reverse complement strand
ATATATATATATATATATATATATATATATATATATATATATATATATATATATATATATTTTTATTTATATGGAAAATTTATTTATTGGGAATATATATATATATATATATATATATATATATATATATATATATATATATATATATATATATATATATATATATATATATATATATATATATATATATATAAATATATATATATATATATATATATATATATATAGGAATATATATAGGAATATATATAGGAATATATAATTAAATATATAAATAATGTCGGTTAAACGATGCTGTTTGAGTGTTTCGCAAAAAAGAAAAAAGAAAATCAGACAGTCGAAAATGTAACAAAACTTCCAAAGATTGATTCATTTTTCAAAAATCCTGCATCCGAGTTAAATATTGATTGTATTGCTTCTACATCGAGCTCTGTGAACCTTATTGAAATTAGAAGTACACAAAAGGTAAAGGATAGATCAAAAGAATGTGAAACCGAAGTTAACAATGACGTTGATAGATGCGTTATCGAAAACTCTACCGTGGCTAAGATTTCGTATAAATGTAAATTCCAAAATGACATTGGATTTTTTCCTATGCCTCTTTCTAAGGAAGCCAGAGGAAAAATTTTAGCCGGTGACCATGCCGCCCTTTAGGTCCCTTTCCTAAGGATAAAATTTCAAAAAGATCATTCAGTGCTGAATATTATTCATATGCAACTATAACTGGTCAAAAAAATCGAAAGATTTTGGCTTTGTTATTAGATGCTATTTATTGTGAGCCTTGTTGGCTGTTCAATGAATGTCCTGAATCAAGAAGTTGGCGTATAGACATTCGTGATTGGCAGGGGCTTAGTAAGAAAATTAAAAAACATGAATGTAGCAAGTTACATTTACACGCTTTTTTGACTTATGGTATGTGGAAGAAAAATAAAACTATTGTTGATCAACTCTCAGAAGTGGAAAGAAATTTTTACCCGCATTATCGATGTGGTGAGAACACT
Organism: Trachelipus rathkii; assembly: GCA_015478945.1. Classification (NCBI taxonomy): domain Eukaryota; kingdom Metazoa; phylum Arthropoda; class Malacostraca; order Isopoda; family Trachelipodidae; genus Trachelipus; species Trachelipus rathkii. Next base: position 13,761 of record JABUQX010112666.1, on the reverse strand, counting down.
GGCAATGTGTTCATTACTATTTCGTGGTCATAGAGAAAATACAGAATCAATTGGTCCCGAGTCTGGAAACTTTTTGAATATTGTTGATCTACTCTCTCGATATGACTCTTTACTTACTTAGAGCTCACTTAGCAAATGAGAAAAGTAGAAACAAAATGACATGATTAGTTTACTTGCATGTTCAGTTAGGAAAACATTATTATTCAGAATAACCTCAGCTCCGTATTATTCATTAATTCTAGACACCACACAAGATATCTCCAAAAGAGATCAGTTGAGTATCGTGATTAGATATACAACACTGACAGAAAAAAATCCCGGTGAAAATTCTCTGCAGATACACGAGTCGCTTTTGGGTTTCGTAGAAGTCAGTGATCAAACAAGTGAAACATTTGAGAATTCAATATTGTTATATTTGAAGGAAAAGGGAATTGATATTCAAAAATGTCGAGGACAAGGCTACGATGGCACGTCTAATATGAGTAGACAGTACACTGGACTACAGAAAAGAATTAAAAATATAGTTCCAACAGCTGAGTACGTACATTGTGCAGCACATAACCTGAATCTTGTGCTGAATGATTCAGTGTCTAACATTACCGAGGTTAGTCAATTTTATGATATTGTTCAGCAAACCGTTGTTTTCTTTAGCGGAAGTTTACCCCGTTGGCAAGCTCTCAACAAAACACTAGAAGGAGAACTAGCAAGGAAAAAGATTATCAAAAAGTTGTTGTCCGACAAGATGGGCATCACGAAATGATGGCCTTTTGGCGTTGAAAAAAAAACTTTCAATGTGTAATGAAGTGCCTAACGAAAATTATACTGTCTAGTCACAGTAAACAGGAAGTAGAACAGGCCTTCGTCATTAGGAAACATCCGGACTCCTTTCAGTTTATACTAATGATCACCCTACAAAACAAAATTCTTGAAAACATTATCAGAGCTTCTGAAAGTGTACAAAATAAGTCAGTTGATCTTCATAAAGCATGTTTCTTAGTGTCACGCCAATGAAGAATTACAACATTTGAGGAAAAACTTCTCCGAATTCTTTATAGAAGCAAAGCAATTGGCACTTACATGGAATATTTCATATGAACTAAAACAGAAACGCAGACGAACTGTGAAGCGTTATTTTGATGAAATAGCATCGGACTACAAAATAGACAATCCTTTGAAAGCGTTTGAAATAAATATATTCCATACATCACTGGATATTGCAATTAATCAGATCAAAATAGATTTGTTAGTTTGCGAACGGTTGCAGAAAACTTTTCATTTTTGGAACCAAAAAGCTTAACAAAACTGACTGAGGAGGAAATTTCAGAAAAAGTAAACATCCATAAGCAAATACCCCAGTGACATTACTTGCAATCTAATTGCTGAAGTGTTATTATTTAGAAGTTTATTAGGAAAAGAGATCGATACGAAAAGAAATATCAGATATTGCCCGATTATTTATCGAAGAAAACAGCTTCCTGTTAAGTAGCTTTCCCGAACTAATAGCATCAATGAAGCTATATTTTACTCTACCAGTTACAACAGCAACGGCAGAGAGAAGCTTCTCAAAATTAAAACTTATAAAAAGTTACTTGAGAAGTACTATGAGCCATGCAAGACTGAGCGACTTGGCAATTCTGAGTATCGAGCATGAAGAAACTCGAGCAATTAATATTGATCAAGCAGTCAGCGTTTTCTTCGATTAGGAAAAATTTAAAGAAGGTAAATATATATATATATATATATATATATATATATATATATATATATATATATATATATATATATATATATATATATATATAAATATATATATATATATATATAGATAAAAAAAAATATATATAGATATAAAAATATATATATATATATATATATATATATATATATATATATAGCCTATATATATATATATTCCACTGGTTGTTTGTAAAGTAAATTAAAGCCCAATAAATCACATTTGTAAATCTTTTACCTTTTTATAATGGAATAAAGTATAGGATATATATATATATATATATATATATATATATATATATATATATATATATATATATATATATATATATATATATATATATATATATATATATATATATATATATATATATATATAGATATAAATATATATATATATATATATATATATATATATATATATATATATATATATATATATATATATATATATATAAAGATATATATATATATATGAATATATATATATATATATATATATATATATATATATATATATATATATATATATATATATATATATATATATAAAGAGAGAGGGCCCCCGAAGACCTTGGCGCCGCTACTGTAGAACACGTATTGGAAGAGCACCAAATTTTTTTTCTATTGTTCTTAATTTATAGGCTTCCTATTTTTATCAAGTCTTTCCAAGACAAATTTTAATTAAATATCATATCTAAATGTTTTCAAAGTTTCTTTATAAACAAACTCACTTGCCATACAAAACTAGTAGCTCTTTCTCGTTTCAATAGTGCTTCTGTATTAACTAAATTTCTCATGCAAGAAAAAAAAACTTAACATTGGAGCTAAAACTTTACATAAGTGAAGATAAAATTAAAACCTATAAATAATGCTAATAAAAAAAATCATGAAATTACATCTTAAATAGGGTAGCATCGGAATCACATCTTCCAATTGAATCTTTTCAAGATAATGTAAAATTAAAATAATATAATCTTAATCTGAATCTATATATACCTAGTTTCTTCAAAGATTCGTTTACATAGCAGGTGTTGGATATATAAAGTATATAACACGCGATTTTTAGTATAGTACTTAAGCACCTTAGCGATTTAATAGCATATGTTCAAGCAATGAGCAGGTGCGGTTGTACTAATCCCCTCCCCCCCAAAAAAAAAAATTTGGACTAATAAATTGTTATATGTATGTAGTTTTAATTCGTTGCAGTAAACAGGTGTATGAAAAGGTCATATTACCAGGATAAAGAAAGAGCACCAATAACTAAAATTCTATTGAAAAATAGACAAATTTAATAAAGTTACACCTCTATTTATTAAATAAAAGTTTAATTAATTCTACGTTTCTAATTTTATATTTGAAGTCACTTTCCATTTCTTGGGTGTTCTCTTTTATCCATTTGCTAAGCTTCTCAATGTCTTCTGTAGAGAGTTTGTTCTTGTAATCACCGGATACTCCTTCATTAAAAATAAGTTATTATTATTATTATTATTATTATTATTATTATTATTATTATTATTATTATTATTATTATTATTATTATTATTATTATTATTATTATTATTATTATTATTATTATTATTATTATTATTAAAGTTTTTTGGTGTTTAAAGAATACCTTTCCGGAAAAATCCCCCATCCTTCTGCTGAACTTCGAGGTTTGAGAAGGCTGCCAATTCCTCCTCTGATCCAATTAGATTTTTCTCTTCTCTTTCCTTCATGACATCGAAGCTCGTGTGATGAATAATCTACAGAGTTAAAGGAGGATTACAAGTATTGCATATATACGAAGATATTACACGGAGATATGGCGGATACGGATGTGGTCATGAAGACATTTTATAATTGAGTTTATAAATGAATATTCAGAGCTAATTTTAATATCATTGATATTGAATTAGGTATTAAAATTCAATGTAAAGTTTCAAAAATTTTATATATAGAGATAAAATTTCTATTCACAAGGATATAATAAGTTTAGAAATATACTTTAAGTATAATCTAAGACTACGTCCATATTCGATTTG
>JABUQX010112666.1:0-5000 GCA_015478945.1 Trachelipus rathkii | reverse complement strand
ACTGCAATAATAAAAATAAAATTAAAAATAAAAATATAGATAAAAATAATAATAATAATAATAATAATAATAATAATAATAATAATAATAATAATAATAATAATAATAATAATAATAATAATAATAATAATAATAATAAAGCAATGGAAACGATTTGATTTTTTTTATGTTTTACAATATGTTAGCGGTATAAAGTAATATATAATCAAATAAAAATAGTAGAACAAAATCGTCACCTTAAAATCGTAATATTTATTGCCATGGTTGATAAATGGAGATGTAAAAAACCAACCATCTGGTTCGAGTCGAATCGTCCCTACCCGATTCCCACCAAATTGTTCATACTGCTTTACGGCCTCTTCGTGAATTACTGGTACTATACTGTGGCCAGATTTAAGTGACATCTGTAAAACGGGAAAAGTTAATAAATTAATGGCTCCTATAGTTTTTATTTTAAAAGATAAATAATTTATTAGTTTTTCAGCTGATTACAAGATAATTGATCAAAATTGGCATCTAGTATGATTATTGAAAGGTATGCATGAATCAAGTTGAAAAAAAAATTGAGAAAATTTTAATTTGCGTGAAATTTTGTATCATGTTTCAACAAATTTTATTGTTCTTTATCCTTGTATGATAATTAGAAGTTAAGAGAATTCTTTATATTGGTGTTTATTTGATATTTCTAGAATAATTGCTCTTTCTAAGGAAAGCAGACTTCCTAGACAAATCAACGTGCTCCCAAAATCACTAATTAGACCCTTAGAGAAAGACTTTTCCTTTTTGATCAACCAGGTTGGTTTCTCATTTGCAGGCCCTCTATTCAGGTTTAATCGATATGTTTTGTTAGGTTAATACACAAAGAAATCTTGTATAACTTAAAGAAATCTTATCCTAACCTGGAACTTTAATATTTTAAAATAAAATGAAAGTGAGCACTAATTTTTTTATATAAGAAAGCCTATGGGAAAATTTTAAACTTTGAGAGGCTGTAACTATTTTCCTTAAAGACTTAATCACTCATATTTTTTTTGTTTCATTATTATTTTTTTGAGTAAGCGGTCGGCTGTGCGGTGACCGGGCCCGCCTGCTTTAGGAGGGGTATGATTCGGGTCCACTCTAAATTTTTTTTTTTCGCTCATTTGAATAGCCAATCGGTAGTCACTAAAGTTTTATTTTAGCATATATCCTTATATAATTCTAGAAAGTAAAACTCAATTTGGAATAAAAAAAATAATTAATCATTGAGATGAATTATCTAAAAAATAAAATATTGCATTTATTCTATTCATATTTTTTTTTTTTTTTTTTTTTTTAGTTAACCACTATTCACGGCAAGCCCCTTTGCCAGCACGCTTGGAAAATTAAAACATTAAAAAAGCCCACCTAATCCCAAGCCCAACGCAAGCGCAGACGTGTAGGCTATTAAAGAGGGAAGATTAAGTACAGTTGGGAAAACAGAAGAAGGCAAGAAGTGTCCACAGAACAGAAGTAGTAGGAAGAAAGATCTTCAAAACGAACAAGTCTGGGCTTCTCAATACTCACGCAAAACTCATGCCGAGAGCCAAGGCACCCCTTGTATTTCGAGGGCGACGCAGTGGAGGGGGAATGCGAGAGGTCAATCCCTGAGCATCTACCGGTGTAGTACCTATAGAAAAGAGATAGTTGCCAACGTCACGATCCAAGAGGTTGGAAAAAATTATTTTCATTTCAAATTCTTTTTTTTTCAAGAAAAAACTTGTTTTTTCATCTTTCTCAATTTTTTAGTTTTTTCATAATATATTTTTTTAATATATGATTATTATTTCGCCAACTATATAGTTGCTGAATATGATTATTTCCCACCTTAGAGTATTTTCATTTTCAAATTTATGGATGATTGAAATGTAAACAAATATTCCATTATGATTGATAAAATAGCAGAAACTAAGGTACCTTATTATTTATATTTTATCAATTGTTTTCTTTTACATTTACAGTTAGTTGTAGCCTGCTCAGGACTGGCTGTTTGATAGGCTTCTACTTATTAATTTAACTATGTATTGTACATTTGTATCATATAATCATACTTTATAATTTACTTTTAAATATTCAAGTATATTATATTTTATATAGAATGAGTTCTGAATGACCAACTCAAAAGTACTTTTAAGCAATGAATGAAATACAATATGAAAATTAAAATCATACCAAGATTGTAAATGAAGGAGCTGAGTGAATGACTAAATTAAATATTTGGCTTTGGAATATCAAATTTATACACTAATCACTAGTCCCCACTCCCCAACCCCAGTCACGTACTGAGTACTGAAACTGACTGTGCTGCTGCAACTTACTGTCAAGCTCATTTATCACTGGTGCTCATCAGCGTGATCAGCCAATTTTAATTTTGAATGAGCTTGATAAAGTTTGATACTCAGTCTATGAAGTACTCATGTGAGATGACAATGGTGAAGAGCAGGGGCAGTTACTCAGGTTAGTGACTGGGGTCTGGGGCGAGTGGGACTAGTGATTAGTGAATCAAAAAGTTGATATTCCCAAAGCCCGACAAATATTTAAAAAAAAAATAAAAAAAAAAAAAAAAAAAAAAAAAAAAAAAAAAATTTTAAGTCATTCACCTCCAGCCTCCGTTCATTTACATCTTGGTGTATGATTTTCAATTTCAATAATTGTTCTATTTCATTTGCATCCTCTAAGTCACTTTTGATGTCATTCAGACTCAATCTATATAAATATAAATAATAACCATTAATATTTAAAAGTAAATTATAATATGATTATATGATACCAAATGTAAAATACATAGTTAAATTAATAAGTAGAAGCCTACAAACAGCAGTCTGCAGGCTACAACCTACTGTAAATTGTAACGAAAACAATTGATAAAATATAATAGAAAGGTACCTAGTTCTTGCCTATTTTCTAAATTCATAACTGGATTATTTGTTTAATTCAAAAGTATCCTTTATTTGGAAAAATTAAATTACTCAAGTTGAAATACTCATCATTAGCATCTATAATATTTAATTTAAATATTATTTAAAAAAATGATAATCTAATGAAAAAGAACTGAAAAAAATGAAATTTAAAACAAGTTTTTTTCTTGAAACACAATTTGAAAAAAATAATTTTTTTCCCAACCCTTGATGTGATGTTGGCGCACTATCTCTTTTCTATAGGTACTACAATGGTAGATGCTCAGGGGAGTTGGCCACTCGCATTCCACCTCCACTGCGTCGCCCTCGAAATACAAGGGGTGACTTGCTCTCGCATGAGTTTTGCGTGCGTGAGTATTGAGAACCCCAGACTATTTTCGTTGTGGTGCCTCTTTCTTTCCTACTACTTCTGTTCTGTGGAACTCTTTGCCTTTTTCTGTTTTTTCATGCCTTATTTAATCTTCCTCTCTTTAAAGCCCACGTCTTGTTATACCGATGGCGTGTGTTTCGCTGCAAATATGCAAATAGGGCGAAAGTTCTAAACCGTGACAAATATGGAATTTATTCTTAACTACAAAAAAAAAAAAAAAAAAAAAAATATGATATAAACGTAAATCAATATCTCTATCTGTTCATAGTTCCGATTCTCATGATTTAATATTCTTTTTTATTCCAAAATTTATTTACTTTCTAGAATTAAAGATAATCTAAATAAAACTTGTAGTACTACCGATTGGCTATTAAATGAGCGAAAAAAAAATATTTAGAGTGGACCGAATCACCCCTCCTAAAGAGGCGGGCCCGGTCACGAAATAGAGGAACTAAAAATATATGAAACAAAAAAAATATAGTGATAAAAAAATTAGGAAAATGTTACAGCCTCTCAAAGTTAATTTTCCATAGGCTGCTTCTTATAAAAAAAATTAGTGGGCCTCATGCTCATTTTAGGGCCATCCTAGTTCAGGTTAGGATAAGATTTCTTAAGTATACATAGATTTTCTCTGTGTATACCTAACAAAACATATCATAACCTGAACTAGAGGGCCTGAAATGAGACCTAACCTGGTTGGATCAAAAAGGAAAAGTCTATGGTAGTTTTAACAACTTTGAGAGGCTGTAACTTTTTTTTCCTAAAGTGACCACCATGTTTGGTTTTTTTTATTCATTATTTTTTTAAGTATATCCTGTGATTTTTATAAAAATTGGGGGTGAAGCCCCTCTGCGCTACTATTACCAAATTGATAATTGTTTCATTCAATAAAATTAGCTTTAAATCTAATTTCTTCCAAATTGATCAACTCCATCACAATAGTTGATCAATTATTTGTAATATAAACCATTTATTTTTTTTTTATATTTTTATTCCAAAAGCACGTGCTCCATCACAACAGAGGATTCCAATGGTTTGTAAACAAAAGTGACTTTTATGAGAAATCCCGTTTGTTTATGCATGAAATTCGTGCTAAAACTGGGTAGCATTTATGGAACGTAAGCAAAAATGACAACGATCTTATTTAACCAACTAGAGCAACTGAACAACAATTAAATAATCCCCAGTTATTGTCTACATTAAGGGTCTGATTCTTTTTCACAATTTTTCAAGAATACACTGCAAATACATTAAAACGAAGGGTATTGAAACTATAAATCTAAAATTTGCAAAACTAATTTAAAAACTTCAAATAATTGGGATAAATGATTTTTATACATTTAATGCAAAGAAAAATTAAAAACAAATTTTAATAATAAAAGGTAGTTGTGGAACAGTTCACACTTCAGTTCATGTAAATAGTGTAACCTATTAAAACTATAAACACTTAATTTACACAAATGGTATTAAAAAATTCTTTAAATTTTTTTTTTTACAAATTGCCGTACATTTTAATTTTATATTTTCAATAAAGACATATAAAATAAGGCTACGAAACTTTAAACTGCTAAATTTCTCGTTTTTATAGGGATACCACTATCGATGCTTTTTTCCTTATTTTTTATATATCGATCGCATATTTTTTCGATAATCGATATATCTACGATTATATTATCAACAATTCGATTTTCTAG
>JABUQX010112665.1:12500-27607 GCA_015478945.1 Trachelipus rathkii | reverse complement strand
GAATCTGTTGCATCACTCTGAGGATGATATCCTTTCTGAGCATGCCTAAGATGAGCACCTTCATTAAGGCTTACTGATCTCAATGGGCCTGTTCTCTGATTATTTGTGTCTTTGTTATAATGCATCTTCATACCTTCAGAATAGGAAGATCTCCCTCCTCTGCCTAAGAAGCCCCTGTTTCCTTTCAAAAATACTTCATCTTGCATTTCATAATTATCAAAACCATATTCGTTCATATTATAATCGCTTTGCATTGGCAAAATCACTTTACGAGGTTGTCGTGTATAAAGAGACGAGTATGCTTTCTCATCAAAAAAAATGTTGCTGCGTGACTCACTTTCGCGTGATGAAATAGGCTTTAACATGCGCTTCAGCGTGCTACTATCGAGAATAGGAAGGGAACTAATTTCTACGTCACCTTTAGATACATCATCCGTGCTCTTACTGCGATTTCTGCGTCTAAGAGTATCTGATTCTCTGGCTGCATCCATATCAGAATAATCAACACTCTTAGATGAGAGTTCTCTTCTGCTTCCTCGAAGACTTCTATTGTCTGCTGCAGATGGAGCTCTTCCATTAGCAGTTTCATCCTTCCTAGAGAGAGTACTAGATTTATGGTGTAACGATGCTTGGGATGTATGATGAGAAGGGGGACCACCTCGGCTACTCCGAATAGCATTATATGAATCCATTCCACGTTTAGAGCTTAACGAATCATAAATAGTTGTTACGGGTTGTTGCTGATTTTGTTGGTGCATTTGCTGTTGTTGCTGTAATTGCTGTTGTTGATTTTGTTGTTGTTGTACTTGTGTTTGCTGGTTTTGTTGCTGCTGTTGCTGTACTTGTTGAGCTTGTTGTTGAGTTTGTTGCTGCTGCTGTTGTTGCTGTTGAGCATGTGTGACCTGATTTGCCTGACCAGTTCGGCCTTCAACCTCTCCACTACGCCCTTGAGTTCTTGGTAATGTTGACGAACCTAAAATAAATAACAAACATATTAATAATGAGCATAATTATAGGAAGCATAATACTTTAAATGGTCAATTATAATAATTAATAATTAAATAATAAGAACTAAAATATTTTTAATTTTTAGCTTTTACCAACTCTTACGGCCAGACCCGGAGGGAGAACAAAATAAAATATAAGATAACCAACCAAAATTTAAATCAATGTAAATATTTTAGGTGTGTGAATGCGTAAACATTAAATTAGGGAGATTAAAAGCAGTAGGAAAAATAGGTGATGGCAAAGATTCCACAGAAAGAGGTAGCGTGAAAGAATGAGATACCAAGTAAAGAAAATTGGAACTCGAGCTTCGCCAAATATACTGTATAGAGAGTACAACACACAAGGACAGATAGGCCTTTTTACTTTTAGGGTAACTGCTCGGAAGAAAAAGAATTCTCTCAACCTGCGCAGAACTATCATCTTGTTCTCAAAAAAAGGATTCTTGCAACTCGAGAACAACTCTCATCTATTTTGAGACAACCCTAGCAACCACGGTGATGTGAGGTTTGCAAGTTAATTTATTGTTAAAATTGAAACCAAGACTGTTTATATTGTTCACAGGAGAGACGTAAAATATTTAAATTATAAGAATAAGCGGAGTTGTATTTTTATAGAACTTGAATTTATAAAGTTGAAGCAGATAAGATGAGGCTACCACACAGGGAAATCCAACCCAGATCAGCAAGAATGAAATTAGAGGGACGGAGATTATGTAGAGAGACAACTCTAGATACAAAAGGACCTGCTTTAATATGAGTGGAGCAATGAAGAATCGAGGTTCAACCAAGCAATGAATAGAGTCAGAAGGGTGGCTGATATGACTGTTTATGAAATGAAAGAATAGTGTAAGAGATAAAACATATACTTTACTTCTAATGAAAATATAAAAATTATAAAAATATAATAAAAATTAAAAAAAATTAATCAACGAGGTATTTTTCAAATGTAAGAATCCACAGATCACAAACCCCTAAAAAATAGTAAAAATATATATTATATATATATATAAATAATATTTTTCACCCCTGCCTTAAGGTCTCGGAGCTTAATTATATAAATTATAATAATATTAATTAAAAAGTGTGAGAAAAAAATTATATATATAAAATTTAAATATATAAATAACTTATTTTATTTCTTCTTAAATAAATAGGTTCTTACAACGATATGAAAGTTTATCTACACCGAATCAGCGAATCACGTGAAAATAACGTATCAGTCCATTAAATATAAGATCTCTATATTTCATTTAGAAATAATATCCCAAAGTATAAAGGAAACATATCTCTTCTGCCTTAACTCTAACTCAAAAAGCTAAATTTAATATAAGGTATATATATACCATTTATAATTTTTAATAAAAATTAAGCATATCAAAGGTAAACATCATACTTAGGCTAAAATAACATGGAGTGATGATTTTTAATAAAACTTCCAAACATTACTATGCTAGCTGCCACATGCATATCGGATCTCTATTAGCTGGTATGGAGAGCTAGTGCTATATAGTATAGCAAGACTTAAATGATAAAAAAGGACAATACTTTCAAAAGCCCAAATATTAGTAAGAAAAACTAGAAGTCATAACTATATATTCATAATGGATAAATTAAAAGAAAAATATGGAAAAGTATCATTTATTATAACCATACCCTCAGTTCGGAAAATACTTGAGCTAGAGGCTTTTTATAGTGGTTATAAACCTATAATCAAATATTTTTTATGAATATACGATAAAAAGCTAGTTATGAGAAGTCCAATATGATTCTATATGCCAAATATCGTAATGAGCTTAAAATTCCAAAACTTTAAGAGGAATTATAGTTATGAGAGATATATTACATTCATTCCAAAATAAGTTCTTTAATAAAATATGAAATCTGGAATCTTAAATTTGGATTTAATTAAAGGTTCAGGAACTCAATTATTTGAATCTTGTTGGTATTAAAAAAACTATATGTTAAATAACGTTATGGCTATGTATTTCGATTTCATGCGGTGTTATCAAACCATCCGACTGATTAAATTTGAATAATTATATTATACTAAATGTCATTATAATTGAATCTATTCAACGTATCAAATACAAAAATGAATGAATGAAGTTATTGGCGGTCATTTGTGTTTATTCGTTCTTTACGGAGTAAATTAGTTCAAAACTATAATTGAAATTTAATAATTTGTTTTTCTTAATTCTAAAAACTTTATTCTCATAAAAATATATAATATGATGTGTTAATCAACTTGGTGATAGGACCATCTAACAAGAAGTGGCACCTACCTAAGGAAACACAGAGGACCTCTAGAGGACCTCGAGACCTCCAGGTAACTGTCAGGAATTTGATTTATAAATATTAAAATGATGTAAGTAGAGATAATTATTATTGATATCGAAATAAAAGGCTGGGAGCATAATAGTGTGCTAATCCTCGATGAAGAAAACGATGGGTTATACAATTTTATACAGTATAAATTTAGTGATAAAACAAACAAAGATAGTAAGGTTGATAAAATGTATATTAACATTAAAATTAAATTATGGAGTAGATCAGAAAAGGAAAAAAAAATGATTTTTTAAAGATGTGAAAATACTCTTACAAAGAAGAAAGATAAAATCTACAACTCTTATTGTATAATGTGCAATAATAAACGTTTCTGTTAGAGGAACTACTTTAGATGATAGCACATCACACAAAGCTGGCATAATAATTAGATGAACACGAAGGCAATTAAATCAACAATATGAAAAATGAATTGTTAGACTACTTACAACTATGTAGATGAACGATTGGCAGTTCAGTACGATAACAAAATTACCTTCTTCACACAAATAGTAATTCAGGTAAAGAGTTTTCGCTGACATAAACGTATTCATGATAGACCAAGAAGCAGCTATTTGATCCGACCAGAACAAGAACTGGGTACATGGATTCTCTGCTTAGAGGAGATTGTATAGATACAATTATACTATCATTCACAATTAGCTATGCTATAGTATTTGAAAATAATTCAAGAAAATATATTTTATGTGAAGTTTATTTATCATTTTATGTGTGATAGATGTAAATTTTTAAAAGCATATATATAAGAATATATTTCATTTTCATATACCAACCTTTAGTGATACCAGATTTTTATAGATTAAATAATGAAAAAAAACTGATTAAAGAAGTAAATAATTTCGTGAAAGCAAAGTATGGAAGCTATTTATTTATAAAACTTATATCGGAGAGCGTGCATTAGTGATAACAGCCACTATAGTCGAAAATATCATATATATATAGAGCCCGAATTTCATAGTTGCAAAATAACATTATATAAAATAAACAAATTATATATAATAACAAAATGTACCTTATCGTAAAGAGCAATTATAGAGTTACAAAGATGCAACTGAAGATGGAACTCTATCACTGTGAACTGAGGAAAGAAGATGACTATTTTAATAGTGATTCATATATTGTAGTAAACTTAGCAAGACCAAAAAATGTATAGAGGCTCAGATTGACTATTGGCGCAAACTTAGAGCGATAAAGTATACATGAGAGAGAAGGGTAATAGATAAATAATATTGTGATCTATATGCCATATTAATAGAGGTGTATGTGTATAGTTTATGTGTATTATTATTTTATTATATAGATTGATAGTAATTTGGATCCTATTGATGTTGATACCGAATATGGGAATAGAGCGTATTATAATGAACAATAGTCAAAATAAATATTAGAGTCATAGAGTTAGACGCAAACAAAACACCAGTTATAGGACGCTTGCAAAGTTCATCCCACCCTACTTTACTAATATTTAAACTATAATCGAGATGCAATTTAAAATCCGTATGTTTAATGATGTTGGTCGTATAACGCTTGTCTGTCCGTCCCATATCATCTTCTATTATTTTATTTAATCTAATTAATTTTTTTTATTATCGTAATGTGTATCGTAATTTTATTTTTGCGAACGAGCATGTGTTCGTTTCCGCCACCCACTATTTACCATGAGAGACAATAAGTTACATAATAAATATAATCATAGACCTAGAAAATAGATCATATTAATTAAACTACAGTCATAGAGTTAGACAAAATAAACATATGCGATAAAAGAGTTTATCAAAAAATTACTTGCTCTGATAATTACTATATATAAATGAATTTAAATATTAGAACTAGTATCAAAATTGAATTTCGAAATATAAATAAAGATGTGATTTATATATTCATTTATTGAACTTAGAAAAATATACAAAATATATATTTTATCAAAAGGGGAAAAGGCTCCTCTTTTACGATTTGCTTCTGATCTTTTACTTGATGTCAGAATCTTTCAATGGGCAGGAAAACCATCCATAATAGTATTATAACTATACGAAGAATATATATAGTGACACGTAATATGAAAAATGACTTAAAGAAGAAAATATAAAATTAATTTCATATGAAGTATTGGTTGAAAATGCAATAATCATTATATTTATAATTATAAATTATCACTACAAATTAATTTATATTCAATGAGACTCTTTATATTTATCATACATATTTAATCTGAGAACAAGCAATAAAAACAGAGGCTCTCTCAAAAAATTAATGTTTGAATACAATACTAAAAAATAAAAAAAACTCATAGATCAAAAAATCTTTTTGTCTTAATAATATTAGAATTTAGTCACTTTTAGATAGATTTAGAGTTGGATTAATACATTAACTTGTATAACACTATTATGTAACAATAAACCCATCCTGATGTACAATATTCAATTTGATATCTGAAAAAATGATTGAAGCAGGAAAAATTACGTTAAGAATTTTGGAAAGAAGCTTGTTAGAAATATAAAAAATATATGAAAAATTATTGAATCTTATGTTATACAATTTAGTTATTTTAAATATGAAGGAAAATATATTAAAGTTTAAAATTTTAAATTACATAATTTATCCCTTTTATACATGTTACTTGATGATCCACTCCCATTTTGAGCTGCAACAGGATCTAATATCTACCTCCACAATTTTGAGGTGGTATTCATGTAATGGATGTTCTAATTTTTCTCTGACCTAGGTACGAACTCTATGAATTAAATAGCAGATAAATAACATCGAACTAATAAGAAAATTGGTCAAAAATTGTACAAAACAAATCTATATAAAAATGTATACTAATTAAAGAATTTTTTCTTTGCTGAAACAGTTTTTTAACTTTAGCGCAGATATGCTCTTTCAAAAAATATCATAATGAGGATTTAATATTTTTATCATGATTTAAATTCTTATACTCATTCTTTTCTTGAAACTAAATAAAGTATGATTATATATTAGTGCAATTAATCTTTTACTTTATAAAATAATATATTATCCTATGCGTTGAGGACTTAAATGATCCAAAAAATAGGTTTTATGTCAAAGTCACCTCTTTCTACTAATTGATTTTAGTAATTCAGTGACCATAATTAATTTATGTGAATGTTTATCTAATTTCTGTACATAAAAAAGATATACATGTAATTTACAATTTTATTCTAATCATCATTTTCAGACGTACATTTAGGTGGAATGAACATACTAATTTCCAAATTTTATTTATAGAAATTTTACTTTATTATAAGTCAATTTATCGAATTTTACAGCGGATAGTAGAGGTTGGCCTACATATATGACTGTAACCCTTATCGAGAGCTGAAAATTGAGGAGGTAGGCTTCGATTAACAAAATTAAAAAAAAAAATCATAATATTTATCATCAATCTTTCATAACGACCTAATTAATACAATTACTCTTTACCATACATTTCACAGACTCTCCTATGGTAATCAATCTAATAAGCTTTACATAGGAGTAATCCGATATAAAAAACGCGGAACGAATTCGCCTATCTACACGGTCGAATCATACTCACTCCGAAGTGAAACGAATAACAGAGTCGTGAGCTGACTGTAGTCCCTACGTTATTCTATGTTTCAATTACTACTTACGTTATTATAATTTATGTCACTATTCTTACCTCATATCAAACTTACTTCTTACGATTACTATATATCATTACTTCTTCATATTACTCTATCATTACTCTCTCTCTCTCTACATCTCTATTACATTATCATTTACTCATCTCTAACTTACTATCCTCATTACTTACTACTATCTATATTAATATCTACATATATAATATCTTTCTATTATACTACTCTTACTCTCTCTTACTATTCCTCTCTATACTTACTACTCTCTCTCTTCTCTCTCTCTACATTTATTAAACATACATATTATACAATATTCAAATTAAATCAACCCTCTTTATATATATACTAGTATATTGATTAACATAACATAAATCTTATGCTTCGCAGAATATTACTCAATTGATTAATAACCGGCCTAAAACTAAGAATAGACTAAGACAATCTTCAGATCTAAAAATTCCATGAGAAAATCTTGTTTATCTTATTATGGCTATCATTTCTAATTCTATAATCACTACTATTATTATTATTATTATTTTTTATTAATTAATTTAATATTTATTAATAATTTATTGTATTTATTATTATATTATATTATAAATTATATATATATTTTAATAATATTATTTATATTTAATTATATTTAATTTATTATTATATTATTTATTTATTATTATATATATTATTGTATAATTATATAATTTTAATTATTAATTATATTTATATTTAATATTTAATTTATATTATATTATTTATATATACTTATTAACATTTTATATTTAAAATAACCTATTATTCTCGTAATTTTAAGTATAACAATGGGGTTTACGTATAAATAAATCCGTTCCATATTTTTTTTGGTTGCGATATTTTTGTTATCAGTAAAGATAACTAAGTTGATATCTCTACCTCTTTGGTAAGATACCCATTATACAAACAGCGTATTTTATGTCCTTTAATCAGAGACCCTCTGTAATAGACATAACTATACTTAAATTATTAGGAATATGAGTATAGAATAAAGTGTAGCTAATACAAAGGAGGGTATTATATATAGTTATATAATATATATATATTATAGATATGGACAAAAGAATTCTTCCATGCTATTAACACAATGTATTTACTGAGTTTACGGTATACCCTGCTGAGAAACTTACTGAGCTAACCGTATATATATATATAAAATGTAAAAGAATCCATTAATTTTAGATACAGTTGATTCTCATTTTGACATGACAATCAGTAAATAATTGTGTAGTACATACTTAGCTTATGAGGTTCGCCTGATAGGAGTATAATGATAACCTATCAGAAAAGAATTCATTCTACTGCGAATAACCTTATATACAATAGTATGAATAAATACTAGAGTAAATATATGAGTTAGATAAATATACCGATGGCAATTATTTATTACTCGGGAAAACGTAACAATACTATAATAATAGACAATAATTAATAAGACAAATAATAATGCGAATCATAATTAGATATAACTTTCACTATAATAATTATTAATAACTAATATTAATGCCTACTAAAGATAAACTAATCTTATTTGATAAATAATTATTTATAATATATTAGATATAGTATATATATACGAATAAGAACAGGAATAATAATAATCAAAGAAGTATATAAAATAAGAATAGATAATAACTATATAATAATAATAATATATATAATAATAATAATAATTAATTAATATAATAAAATATAATAATAAAAATAATAATTATATAATATAATCAATAATATAATATTATAAATTATATATACAATAATAATAATATTAATTCAATTATTAATATATAATATAATTTATAATAATAATATAAATATTAAATAATTAAATGATTAATTAAAATACTAATAGTAGGTGTCAAGAAAATACTAATTCTAAATGGGAAGAAAATATTAATAATAAATAGAAAATAATAATAATAATACTAAAAAATAATAATAAAATAATAATAATATATAATAATAATAATAATATAAAAATATAATATATAATAATAAATGTAAAGAAATCTAATATAAATAATAATAGCTAAGAAGATCTAAGATAATATAAAACACCAAGTGTTATGACCCACACTCCAAAAGTATTCAAAAACTCATATTAACTATATATAAATACCATAGGCTCGAAATTTAAACAAATAACACTTATTTAATTGTTACAAGATAAATCCTCTACATAAATATATTATTATACTCACCTAAATTATTTTTTTCCAACCCTATGTAATATATATATAATAGTATATATATATAATATATATAATATATATATTAATATATATATATATAATATTATAATATATATAAAAATATAATTTATATATAATTAATTATTAATATATCATTAATTATAATATATTATTAATATTAATTTAATATATATAATACTATATATATAGATTTATTAATATAGTATATAAATATATATATATATATAAATATATATTATAAAGACGTGACATTCAGGATACGTTAGTAAGCGCTCAGCACATGATGATGTAATTAAGGAAGTCTAGGCATTAATATTTTATATTTATAAAATATTTTATTATAAATATGAACATTAAAGTTTTATTACATTTTATTATGTAAGGTTAGGTTTAATATTAACAAATATTATAATTATACATTTTATAATGTACTTAAATTTAATCTATATTTAAAAATAGCTTGATTTTTATACTTATTACATTTATCTTCATATAAGTTTAAAAATATTTATAAATACAAGTTCTTCTCTGTTAAAATAGGATAATAAAAAACTCTTAATATCAAACCTTGCCCTCTTCATTGATTGTAAAGTGATTCATATAACTATATATATAGTTTGAATAATTAACTGTCATTTAACGCAATATGATTTTATTCAAATAGAAAATATACCCTTTTATATAGCTAATTATTCACCATGCTTGTATTGAACACTTGCCTAGCAAATGAACCGTATAGTTGGACACATCTACGCCTCACGAATTATAACTAAAAATAAAGTTAATCGCGAAATCTTCTATATATATATATATATATATATAGGTATATATTGTGTCAGTGAAAATAATCACCCACCTTTGTATAAGGAACATACCTCGACGCCTCTTTCCCTATCCTAACACGCGATTCATACTTATGCTTATATCATATATATATACTAGGCACCAGGGTTCAATCCCAGATCAGGGTGAACTTAGTACTTTATGTAAATAGAGGTAATTTATTCTAATCATTATACCTATTGGACTACTGCACTAGGTTAATGCTATTATTTTCATATAAAATATATCACTCACGGTTTGCTGTAAGTAATTTTTCACCTTATAATTGCTAGTAGCCCTGTTTGACCTATACTACCTAGAAGCTATTGATACGAAGGAATTAGTTATGACAGAAAAAATAAATTATGTCAGAGAAGGAGTACAACAAATGATCAGGTGGAGATGACATCTATAATCTACCACTGATAGAAATACGCATAATATCTCTAAGAATCCTATCCCGTATGCGGCAGTGAGGAGTGCAAGACGACTGTGGTGAAACGGTCGGTTTCCCTAACTTATGTGCCAGACTTTACACATGCTGCCAGAGCCTCTAGGCGATCTCACAGGAACTCGCGACGTCCCGACTCTCGCTCGACATCTCAACTCTTCTATCTAAAATAATCCTACATCAAATACTCCGAACCTTTTGATAAAATATAATACCTCAGACCCGACTCCGACTCCGACTCCGACTTCGGACTCGACCTACATACCTGAACTTACCACCTATGAAAATTACCGACTTGAATTCCGACCCGACCTCCATAACTGCACCCTTTTTCATAAATTGCCGACTTCACTACTCGAAGACATCGACTACCACTCTACTTCAAATAACTATACGCACATCCACCGACTAACTACGCGACTCCACCCCGACTCCGACTACCACAACCTTAAAATAAATATCGTAAAAATTAATAATTAGAAAAATGGAGAAATATAGAGAAATACTAGACCCTGTAACTATTTTTTTTTATACAATGTCACAATAAACGATAAGAGACACAATTACAAAACTAGCATTAGTGTAAAAATACAAAAATAAATGAATTGCGAAACAATTATTTCTGCTGTTCTCTTCACAGTAGAGGCCTAAAAAGTTTGTTTATAATTAAAAATCAAATAAGTATTAATAATGTACTCTATATGTAGAGAACGAATAATTAGTTTGTATGCCAACTATCGCAAGTCTGAAAAGATATAAAGAATTATATTATTATTATAGTCTGTCTTACATATGGAATACAAATAATGATTGCACAAAAGGTTCAATGGAAAACTCAATAATAACCATTTCTTGAAAAGTTTTACAAGTATCCCTACAACAAGTTCTTGCAAAAAGGTTTTATGTTTTAAAAGTTGTCTTCTTTTGAAATTTCCCTTCGAAACTTTTCTGCTCCTTCTAAATAACACAAAAGGTTTTCGAAAAGATCTATATTTCATTCACTTTTTTCATATATCTGGTTTCAATTTTGAAAATTTTCCGAAGAAAAAGGGATAAGCTAATAGTCGGTTCATTTTAGGAGTTAAAATAAATGTTTCCCTTTAAAATAAACATATCACTACGATCCTATAAATTTAGAAATTGTTTTCTTTTCTTTTCAAATTGACACTTACTGTAGTATTCTGACTAATCCCTTTACACGTCCAGGTCATCCTCCTGACCGGAAGGAGTCAAGATTTGAATGTTTTGTTTATAAATTATTGTATTGCAACTAGGGAATAGCTACCACTGCTGTTCATTCACTCATCATTTGCATACACACACACCTACACACACACACACACACACACACACACACACACACACACACACACACACACACACACACACACACATCTACACACACACACATATATATATATATATATGCATATATATATATATATATATAGGTATATAAATATATATATATATATATATATATATATATATATATATATATATATATATATATGTGTGATAAGACAAGTGCTACAAATTCATCGCAGTGTGATAGGTTAATAATCTGGGGGTACCCTCTATAGGGTAGGTACGAGTAGAAATATATATATATATATATATATATATATATATATATATATATATATATATATATATATATATATATATATATATATATATATATATATATACAAAGTCCCCTCCCCGTCATCGACCTATAGGCCGATCAGGCCCCGACTCCTTCTATCTTTGGGGTCAGAGAGTTGGACAGAGAAAGGATGAAACTATGTAGCCGAGTCGTGTCGCACGAGCCCTTCTCAATGAAGGGGGTATGCGACTGAAGAGTTTAGAAGAGGAGTGTTCGTTGTAATAGCGATAGAATAAAGAAAGGGACGCAGCAATTCGACGGACAGAAAGAAGGTGGAGAGAGTTAGTGTGCCTAGGAGATTAAGATAGACGAAAAGCCCTAGACTCCGCCTTTTTAAGAAGAGATGTGTGAGTGGAACCACCCCAGATGTGTGAAGCGTACTCCATACAGGGGCGAACGACACCCATAAAAAGAGCAAGCAACTGAGGTGGCGTAAAGAAATTCCGGAGGCGCCTCGGGACAAAACCTCTTTGAAACTTGTTTAGAAAGAGATTTAATGTGATCCTTCCAAGTATGAACATGAGATAAATAAACACCAAGAATATTAAAGACAGAAAAAGGTTTGAACTGTGAGTATTCGAAGATGTAGCTGTGTTGAAGATTATGTCGAGTAGCAAGATGAAGTAACTGAGTTTTCGAGGCATTGAAAACAACCATGTTCTCAATGCCTCAGTAAGAAATTCGAGAAAGGTCAGAGGTTAATTGCTCCAAGGATGTATCCCTAGCTTGAGCTATCTGCTGCTGGGTTCTACATCTTTTATAATGAAATGAGTAATGAAGGTTGGGGTTGCCAGGCATTATCGAATGTTTTCGATATATCTATATATATATATATATATATATATATATATTAGCAGCAAAGAAAGATATATATATATATGCGTAAGGTCTGTTGCTAGTTCGATATATATATATATATATATATATATATATACCGAAATGCCGAATACATGAGGAACAAGAGTTAGGGAGAGGTAAAAAGGGATTACCAGTAGAGCTTTTCTTACGAAATTCATTCTGGCAATTAGATATTAGATTAGAAGAATTAAGATACTTTAAAATCCTCCCGTTGAGGATAGATTCGAAAACTTTAGAAAAACCATCTAGAACTGGTGCTATAGAACCGCAGGAGAGAAGGGTAGATACCGTAGGAAAGAAATATAGAAATCGAATTTTTGTGACAGGCTCTTTCGAAGGTTTTCGATATGTCCACAGCCATAGAAAAAGATTCACCGAAATCCCGAAAAACTGAAGATCAAGAATCAGAGGAAAAAAGAAAGAAGATCGCCAGTTGAACGTTTCCTACCAAAACCATACTATCGATCAGAAATAAGATTTGAAGAATTGGTATGTTTCCAAACTTCCTGTTAAAGCTCGGAAGCACAAGTTCTGAGAGAGAGGGGAAATAATTTCTTTAGAAGAAATTGCAATGATAAGCATAAATGAGTTGGAAGGTGGTGGAGAAGGAGGAATATCACCGGAATCGTATAAGGTGGAATTAGAGTCAAAGGTTTGAAAGAAGAGTTCAGCTTTAGCGGAAGGTAAAACAGCAGTTGTGCCATCAAAAGGTACTAGAGGAGGGAAAGAGGTAGACGCAGAGTTATATAGTTAACATGCTTTGAAAAATATAGGAAAGAGCGTGAGGAAGAAAAACCAGAAAGATTATTGTATTTTGTAAGGAGAAGAAAGTTTATAGTGTCACGGAGAATAGATTTTTCACCATTCAAGGATGAAATAGAGTTGCGTGAGTTTCTGGAGGCTGAAAATTACGGTGATTCCTGAAGGCAGCGCCCCTGTGGCGAATAATACGAGAAAAAGCAGAGCCAAACGAAGATTTGTTAAGTTAAGGGAAAGAATATGGGTTGTATGTCTTCATGCCAGAGAAAATGACCTCGGTAATTCACTCAGCAAACTCCGAAGAACCTCTCCCAGGGAAGCAGTAGACATTGCACTGAAAATCAAAGAAGTACAACCGCAAGTCCAGTCAGTTAGCAGCACCGAAATGACAAAAACGTTTCATCGTCGTAGGATGGGTTCTTTCCTTGAGAAGACTTGAAGAGATAGATAATATACAAAGGCAAGAAGGTGATCAGAGGAACTAAAAAAATAAAGAGTTTAAAAGGATACGAAGTTAGGAAAAGTTCTAGAATGTTGGGCTCATTTCCAAGACGATTTTAGTAAGCTATCAGTAAGGAGTTGCACAAACTGCTCGAGAGGTCATTCTGGATAGGGGTAAGCGACATTCTTTGAAAATTTGAGAAAAGCCATTGGCGGTGATGAACGTGGAAATCACCAGAAATATTGATTTCAGCAAGGAGAATGATGAGGGAATTTGCTTTATTTTAGAGTTTAGATCATCGAAGAATTTAGGATAGTCAGTTGAGTGAGAGGACAAATACACAGAGCAGATAAATTTTAGTAGAAGTAGTAGTAGTAGTAGTAGTAGTAGTATAGTATATAGTATATATATATATATATATATAATATATATACTATATCTATATATATATATATATATATTATATATATATATATAATATATATATATATATATATATATATATATATATATAGATTGGCAGGACAGTTTAAGCCATAAGATAGAAAACTCGGAAGACTCCAAATCAGAGACACGGGAACAAACAACATCGTTGCGTATTTAAGCATAACGGCCTCCTTTGGCAGAAAATTGAGTATAGACGCAATAAGAGGCAGGAGAATATTGCTTGCTGTTTTTCCGCTCAAACGCCTTAGCTTCGACTAAGAATAAGATATGAGGTTTGGAGGAAGAGAGGTGATGCTCAACAAAGTGAAAATTAGATAAAAGACCACGAAGGTTGCAGAAATTAATGAAAGAAAGAAGATCGTGCATCAGAAAGGGCCGGCAATTCAGTGACGGGACCATCAACTCCCAAACGGTGGCCCTTAAATCCCCCAGTTTTCAGTGACAAATGCATTTTTGTGGTACTAAGC
>JABUQX010112665.1:0-7500 GCA_015478945.1 Trachelipus rathkii | reverse complement strand
ACACAGTAACATTTAGCCAAAATGTATCATAACCTTGTCGGATTATCATACAGACCAACGAATATATGCTAACGTAACAAAGTTTTTTACATCATCATAGTAAACATTTAACAAAAATTTATCGTTATAACCTTACCTAAAATATCATAATCCCCAACAAATAATGCAAACATAACAAATTTTTATCCAAACATAACAAAAAAAATAACAAAGTTTTATCCCAAACATAAAAAGTAAAAATAAGTTCTTTGAATAAAATATCAGTAAAAATGTGTAATAGTTTACCGAATTTTAAAAGCAGTAAATCAGTTAAATCAGTCAATCCAAAACCATCGTCCCCTCCCCGGCCCCTCCCTATCCACCAGTCCATGACCTTTTGTAATCTATTGATCTAATGATTCAAGTCACATATCGAGTATCATTTCGGCCCGTAAAACATTAACATTTAAAAACAAGTTCTTTATATACTAACCATCGAATATATGCAACGTAACAAGTTTTTCACATTAATAAAGCTTAAATAGCATTACCAAGAACTAAAGAATATAATGTACAATGACAAAACCTAACACACCTTACGCATGAATAAACTACTAACATTTACAAAGTTCCATACTTAGCCAACAGTAAAAATACCTAGCACAGCGTACAAAAACGTAATCCTATTTTCAGACTTTTTCAAAGCAATATCTCTAAACATAATCATTGGTAATTTTACATTAAACACTAATTGAATTCAGGTCACATTCGAGTATCATTTCGGATAACATAGCACAAAAATGAGTTCTTATATAGACTAACCATCGAATATATGCATAACCAACAAAGCTTCACATTAATAAGGCTAACATAGCATCATATGAACGAAGAAAATAATGTACAACGATAAACCTAACACACCTTACGCATGAATAAATACTAACATTAACAAAGTTCCATACTTACAACAGTTAAAATACCTAGCACAGCGTACAAAACGTAAACCTATTCATACTTTATTCAAGCATATCTCTAACATATCAATGTTAATTTTACATTAAACACAAATTGAATTTACGTCGCATTCGAGTAATCCTTTCGGATAAACATTAAGCACAAAAATGGAGTTCTTTATATATAACCATCGAATATATGCTAACATTACAATGTTTTACATTAATAAAGCTAACCTAGCACATATGAAACTAAGAAAATAATGTACCAACGACAAACCTAACACAACATACGCACGAATAAACTTGTTAACATAACAAAGTTCCACACTTAACACCAGCAAAGTAACTAACATTGCATACAAAACGTAACCTATTCATACTTTATATTAACGTTAATTTTACATTAACACAGTAATATTTAACAAAAATTTATCACAACCTTGTCTAATTATCATACAAACCAACGAATAACTGTAAACATAACAAAGTTTATCCAAACATAACATAAAAATAAGTTCTTTTGAATAAATATCATAGTAATTGTAATAGTTTTACTGATTTTAAAGCAGTAAAACCAGTAATCAAGTTAAATGAAACCATTCTACCCCTCCCCACGCCCTCCCTCCATGAACTTTTGATCTATTGATTCTATGTGATTCGTGTCCACATTTCGAGTATCATTTGGGATAAACATAACACAAAAATAAGTTCTTTATATATCTAACCATCGAATTATGCTAACGTAACAACGTTTTTTACATTAATAAAGCTAGCATAACATAAACCTGAACTAAGAAGATAATGTACAACGACAAAACTAAACACACCATACTTATGGAATAAACTACTAACATTAAACAAAACTTCCGCACTTAACCAAACAGTAAAGTACACTAACACTTCGTACAGAACGTAACCTATTCACACTTTTTCAAGCATATCTCCAACAAATCAATGTTAATTTACCACATTAACATCGTAATATTAACAAAAATTTAGCAAACCCTGTCTAATCAATCATACTGACAACGGATATAATGCTAACGTAACAAATTTTTCATCAACTTCGTGTTATTTAACTAAAATTCATCAGAAAATTTTCTAAATATCATAAACCCCCAAACGGATAATTGCAAACATAACAAAGTTTTAACCAAAACATAACATTAAAAATAACAAAAATTTCCAACATAAACATAAACATAAAAATAAGTTCTTTGAATAAAAATATCACAGTAAAGCTAATAGTTTTATACTAGAATGATTTAATATGCTAAAGTAAAAATCATATTAAATTGCAGTTTAAAATCACAAAACAGCACACACACACAATATTCATATAGTTTCTTTACATAATCGCGACCCTATCTACACACCATTTCTTCATAAATCGTATTGTTGAGTCGAGCCTATTTTCATACATGATGTCATTCTAATTGTTCGCTTGGCAGTAATTCTATTTCGATAGAATCGCAGTATACTAAAAGCTATCCATGGCTGCCCCTAGACTCTCACGGGCATATGCTTACGCCCGCGAGAAGTTTACGAGCGCAGAGTTAAGAGGCCATATAAAACATGTATTTATGGACAATATCTCTGAGGCTAAGGAATGCTTACTAGATCCAGTATCCAAACTCGCCAAACCAACAATACACTTCGACCGAGTATTTATGTGTAAAAATCGCTCTCAACAATCACCTGAAAAATTTCACATCTCTTATCTTAATCAAAAAGAGAGATAAAGTAAGGCTAAAACTCTATCACATATGTATCTTGTCAAAATACTAAAGTATAATTCCGTACCCAACTTCAATAACCCGCATCCTTTATTCCACACACAATTGCAGATAGATGTACTGTTCACTAATAATCTCGAAATCACAGTTAAACAAAAAAAAGTGCTCTAGCGCAATCCCAGCTTCATAGACAACCACGCATTCTATAAGAACTCTTATGAATTGTATCAAACGTATAAAATCTCTACTCGAAAGTTCTACTCGTATTTTCGTAAAGATAATATAACATACATCATCGGATTGAAACATAAAATACAAAGAAATCTAGATAAGATCCATTAGCAAAATTCTCGTAGGTATTAAAATGCCTAATAAAATAAACAAATCCACAACACATATATATCTTCAACTAATATAGAGCTTCTTACTTTCTAATCACTATTATTCGTTCACTCCGCAGTTACACCATCTCTTTTTTTTTTCTATTCTCGTATTTTAAGTTATTTCTTACTATATATTACTGTGCATCTATTTTCTTCTATACGACTACATCTGCATTATGGATCTACCCTGAAAAAGATGTCTATAAATAAGGATAACATGAATATCATCAACATTACACATAAATCTCGTGAATTAACAATTCCGAATAACGATAATTTACTGAACTATCAATTCATATAGTTATTTAAAACATTTTGAGCAGAGACGCAAAAGTAGATATCTCTCTCACAAGCATGGACAACCTAAAGCAACATCCCGTCCGTGAGAGAGAGAAAACCTCAATGGTAGCTAGCCCCTTGAGATATAAGTAGTGTGAATCTCTAGAGAGGGGATCACGATACGAAGGTCGTGTAAGCGGGTTTGGGCCTCAGCCGAAGGCTGAGGAGCCTTTACCCCTATACCTCTTTCCCCCGATTGTCGTGGCAAAATAAGTTTCGAAAGCTATATATATTCTATAACTAGTTAATATGTATAAATAAGCAGCTAATATTCTAAGAATATATATATTATATAATATTAATTAATATAAATATATATAATATATATTATATATATTAATAATATTATATTAATATATATATATATTACTATTTTTAATCACTAGCCTTTTTCTGTTGGAATAAGTGGTAGTAGGTTTTATTAGATCCATATAAAAGTGGATGAAGTTTTATGCTTTGCATTCTCAAATACTATGAACTTTTTTTTAAAATCATTTTGACATTGTTTTAATTCTTAAAATTAAATATACCAATATTTCTAATTTAATTTTCATATGTCTAAGATAATTATTTTATTTTTACACTCACCTATTCAATTCAAATTTAGATATATAAATTATATTTATTTGAGATAAAATATAAAACCTTGTATTTCTATATCATGATATTATTTCTTGACAAGGTTATTCTCATCACACACAACATCTAACACAACCTAACATCAACACTACAACACACTACATATCACAAATCAACACAATAACACACACACACAACACACACTAACATCACACCACACCACACATATATATTAATATATATCTATATATATATATATATATATATATATAATATTAATATTAATATATATATAATATATAATAATAATTATATAGTAGTAGTGCCGTATAAATTAGTAGGAAGAAGTAAGTGCCCGTGATGATATTAATCCGTGAGTATAAATACCGTATAATAATATCACGAAATATTCGAGCTTAATAAAGTTAATTCGGATATATATAATATACCGTATATTATAAATATACGAATATATATTACGGCGAAATAATCACTTCGTACTATATATTCGTTGATACCGTAATAATATGATATTATTTTCAATAAAGTTATCGTGTCATCTAATTAATATAGTAAAAATAATAAATTAAGTGAAATCTATACACTGCGTCAGTCAATATAAAAAGGGAAAATTTTCTGATGGCACTTTAGTAGACAATAATAGAATTCGTAAGGTTGAGTATTATGATTTCACATATATATATTCTCTGGAATTTGTACTGATAATCTAAACATGTGCCTGCGTTAGTATTTATACGTATATTGACATATAATCATGTAATCTACATTTTGCATAATGTGAGATGTACAAAATTACTAATTGCGCACTACGTAATGGCGGTAATAGATACGTTAACCTATTCCAGTACAATACTACAAGTAGTTATAGCATAAGTTTATATCATGTACTATCGATATTTACTATATATATAGGAAAGCATATGTGGAAACTTTATATTAATAGAAGTATATATCTACATGAGTACAAGGATGCTCAATGACCTGGTATATTGTTGATATCTATCATCCATCTGAAATACTAATGAGTCGGTATATATATAAATTGTCTCGTACATTGTATTCACCAGGTAGCGAATAATATATAATAATATACTATACTGGAACTGCAATCTTATGTATGAGATGAGAGTGTTTTGCCCGAAAGTTTAGTCCTTAATACTGTTGAGGTGACTTTACGATGATATTGTGATTCATAGAAAATAATGTACTACTTAGTGACAATGGTCACAAGAAGTAGTAACATTATTATATCGAGTAATCAAGAGAAGCAAGAGCTTGCGCAGAGAGGACTTTATCCAGTTCATAGTATGCGTACCTTGTGAGTATTGCTATAATGTAAATAATAATGCAAGGTTATATATATATACCTACTTACTCCTCTAATGGGATCATCCCAGCATACTGAATGCATATAGTTGAGTATAGTGTATATAAGCGATATGTTTATTACACTTTCCAAGAGCGTTTAAAGTGTGTGTTGTTACACAACTAGGCATACAAGTGATAATGCTATTACTTATATCCATATATTATAGAGGGATGTTACCACCTTTCCCCCTGTAGCGAATGAGATGAAGAGTTATTAGACTAGAGATAAAAAGAATCAAAGATCCAGTGTATTGTTATGAAGGCTTTATCAAAATTATTTACTTGTATACAAGCGTAACTGGGAATCACGTGAGGGAATATGAGCTAACAATAATTAAATAAATGTCTGATCGTCAGGTTTCTGACCTCTTCTTCGCCCAAGAGATCTTAGACACGTGAAGAGCCTAAGGTTTTGCTCAACTGATCTACGACAAGCTATTATTTAGTTTTATCAGCTCTAAAGTAATACCTTGCTACCTATGAGTATCATGTGTGAAATACAGAATCCGAGGCGGTTCTCTATAGCTAGCGAATCTACCACCTTGCACCACGAGAGGAAAGTAAAATGCACTCGCTTGACGAGAAACATGATACCACCTAGAAGTTTGTATCATGCTAGTCTTAACTAAGAACATTATCGTACGTGTATACACACTTTTGATACAGAGAGAAAAACAAATTTATTTTATTATCATATTATTATTTCTATTTTAATCCCCACTAACACATAAAAACTTTAGTAGGTTGTATAGAAATAACAATTTGTTATGATATAGGCTCACAGACCTAATTGAAGGGTAAAAATGAGGCTACATTATCCGCTATATATATATATATGCTACAACGTTTCCTGTATTGAGTTATGCTGTGAGTATATAGTTAGTATACGATGAAGTAAAAAAGACTGGATATTTTGATATAGGCCTCACATATATAAATACGGACCATCTATCCTCCGTATGTATATGCTTGCCTATTAGCTATCATAACAATGTGAACTGTTTTTAGAGGCTAATAAGAGCGTCTGACTAATTTACTTTTTCAGCTATGTAGTATACATCAGAATTATTTACTATAGGAACAGGAAAGCTCATAGTATAGAATAAATACCACTAACATTGACAGGAACTGCTAGACTAAGTTTCCTTACTCGTTGGATGTAGAATGTAAGTTATATAGTTGCTAACTACTTACATTCTCACTCTAAGAAAATTTCCTGAGATATTAACCTAGTGACGATTGATTTGTGATGAGCAGGTGTGAATCGCTTCCGATTAAAGACTTAAAAGTTCATGGAAGGTAACTTATTACCAAGTAGATCAAGGTTGAGTATAATCAATCCACATAATTACGTTTTCGCCCAAGATCCTAGCGATTGTGGATAAGGCTTGATGAGGATATTTCAACCTATGCAGCAGTATACGATATGCGAACGAGCTATATTGAGCTAAACCAACGAGAAATTATGTTTACATAACTAAACCCATTCGTCTTCTATTACATTCATTATGTGTGGTTCCCAATAGAAAAAATTTATATCGATTTACAGTCGAAAAGAATATGAGCCCTCAGTCGCTTTAGTCCGATTCATATGCCCCTTTTAACAATATCTATCAAAGACATTGATATATCCTCATTATACATGGAGCCGTACTTGTCCGTTTCTCTCCCCTCCAAAAGTAAGTAAATAAATTATCCAATACACTTTAATAGAGCTTCACTGAGGACCACGATGGACCCTCACTATTAGTAGCATTTCTCAGTCAATTGTGGGGTATTATACATTCCCTTGTAGCCCAAGTGAAGGCCATCAACTAACCCTACCTATCACTCAATAAATCCCGACTCTATTCACTCCTGTTATAATTGACACCTTTCTTCTCGCCTCGGTCTTAAAATATCATACATATTACTCTCCTTCATGTACATTCCTTACTGATCATCAAATCCCATACTTTTTCCTTCGGTATCTCCCAGCCCGGTCGATATATAATATATCTATCTACAAGTTTCTGACCTCATTATAAACATTATTGACATATATACCTATATTAAATGAATTTACACTTTCCAATAGATTTAATAAGACAGTTTTGTATAGGTAACAATACTTATATGTGCAAATAAGTCGCTCTCTCT
>JABUQX010112664.1:0-37783 GCA_015478945.1 Trachelipus rathkii | reverse complement strand
ACCAATTTCTCGTATAACCTCTTCCTTGACCGGGAACTGGCAGATGCGGCACCGGCTTCCTGGAAGCAGTGGTGGCCCCTCCAATTAAGTGTCCCAGGGCAGAAGTAAAGTATACCGAAGAACGCTATTAGCTGTATAATATAATATATATACTATATTACGTACGAATAAATACTGACTACTATTAGTACATATATATCATACGATAACTATTATGATATATAATATAAATATACTAATCTAATATATACGTCTGCATTATATAATAGTACCATATATATATATAATTACGACTGCTATATATACAATATCTAATACTACTAAAATAAAATAAAATCATTGATAGAACAACTATAATATAGATAAATAATATATATAATACTAAATACAACGATATATATAGTATATTACCTTCCTGTTGCAAAATATACTAATACATATATATATATGATAATGCATATTAATATATATATATATATATTATATATTATAAATAAATACTATATATATATATGCTGAATTATTAGAAAGAAATGGGTGGAAGGGTGTGTGTGTGATCTCATACAGATAGTATAAAAAGACTGAGAACCCCTGTTGTTATTAATAATTGCCAAAAGTAAAGAAAAACTCTAAATAGATTTTTCTTTTTTTTTACAATTGTTGGCAGAGGGTTCTGAATTGGTTGAAAGTGAAATTGTTTTTTTTTTTTTTTTTCTTTCAGCAAAAATCTAAATTTACAAATTTTAATTTACGGATAGCTTTTATTTGTTCCTTTTTATACTCCATCTTCTGTTCACCTCTAGAACCTGATGTCCAATTGAAAGAACATTCAACACATTGAGACGCATTAAGGTCAAATTGTTTTAGTTATATAGAAAAATATAGAAAAATGCATATAATATAAGATAGTAACTCATTGCAAGTTCAATCTGACTCTCGGAAAGTTTCTTATAAAAATTGGATAGTATCACCGCAGCATCGCCAACAACGAGAGATAATGGAAGCAGGAAAAAAATAAATAAATTTAATTTGCAAATATCCCAATTTTTTCACCCCTTCCAAATGTGAAAAAACTTCAACAGATATTTTTTAGGCCTGTAGTATAGAGAAACTAAGGAGGCATAAACCCAAAACTTTCATACATTATAACAGACAGATGCTTTTTTTGAATATCAAAAAAAATTTGCTTCTCAAGACGTTCAATTCCATGCTGTAATATTTCAAATAGTTGAGTAGACCTATGAGAAAAATGCTCTGAATAAATTTTAAAACGTTTGCTATATATATACTAAACTGAAACATTGCATACCATGCCCCATTTTCCAAAAATAAGGTGAACAAATATTCAAATTTTGACAAATTTTTAGTTACATTATTTGAGACCTATCTTTTAGAGTTTGTCATTATATAGAAAATATGATAATATAGAGTTAAAAAACGATACTGTGTAATGAAAATGATGATTTTTAAAAATATATATATATATCATTATATAGTAATAACATAATAATAAGATATATGATATATATTATATAATATATCACTATATATATATAGTAATATATATAATATATACTTACTATATATATAATATATATATAATATATACACTTATATATATATATATAATATATATATACTATATATATATATTATCGATTATCTATATATATTGGAGTGCTTACATAAAGATTCTTTAGTTCCAAAATACAATAATGTGTTAAGAAAAATATGCTTATCATAAGATATAAAAGTATACTATCTGCAAGTAAGTCTATTTGAGATTAAAGATGTATAATTTTGATACCAGAGCATTTTAAAAATTGAAAAATCTGAAAATTTTTTTAAAAGTATATTTTCAGTAAAAAATAGCCAAATCGTCAAAGTCTATACCTAATGTACGGTAGTATACCACTATTCTTGAGAATTATACAAATGTAATAATCTATTACTAGTCAAAGTTACCCAATAATTTCCAGCAGCGTTATATTTTCGCCATATTTTACATGTATGCGAGGTAAAAATAATCAAGCGATTTAATTTACAGTACAATTTAATAAACTTAACACGTTTATTATACAGTATATAGACCAGGTTATTATTTCATTTGTCTATTAATTTTGCATGTGTGGTTGTCAAAAAGGAAAAAACTTGATCCTTCCATATTTTAAAACATTTTTAAAAATGAAGCCAATCAACCAAATAATTAAAAACATGAAAACATTTTCGTATACACTCTTAAAGAGGATTTATAACGTCTCTTTATCTTAACTATAATTGTATCCTAAAATTTAAGAATTCACTTCATCAATTGCTTTGTATAATTGCGGGAGCCTTCCAGATCTTCTAACAGCTCCGCTGTGGCTTCTCAGTTTATTTTATACAGAGACAAAATGTTTAGATCATTCTTAAGGATGGACTTGACCTTGCATACTAGCAATAGTTCGTTTACAAAAACTCCCCAAACTCCCTATAAAGTTTTATTATCTTATTATCATTTTTCATTTTTATTAAGCTTGCATCAATTGGAATAATTCCTGTTTTCAGCTATTTAAATTTGGCCAAACATAAACAAAGAAGACAAATATTGATGGCCTCAGCTATAGATTGTACTAATTTAAGCTAATCACAATATTATATATATATAATATATATATAATATATAAATAAATATACTATATATATAGTATATATATATAGTATTATATTATATATATATCACTATAAATATTAATAATCATATATATATCTATAATATTATATTATATCATTATATACTATATATATATTATACTATTATAATGTTACTAATTATATATATATATATATATATATATATAACCCAGGTACTTTAATATTATAATATACTATAATATGTATTATATTATACACTCATATATATATATATCTATATATATTTATATATAATATATAGTATACTATATATATATATATATTATAGCTATATATATAACTAAATATACTATTATATAAATATTTACTATATATATATATTTGAGCTATATCGCTCTCTAATGAAATTATTTACAACATGTTTTATCATTTTGCAGAATTTATTTACAGGAAAGATGCCCCTGGGTATGAGCTCATAGGTAGAGGTTGCTGTCTGTCTAGCTAAGGTGTTTATGAATTTTTGAATTTTTAAAAACTTTCAAAAACAATTTCTTTGCTAAATTTTTAAATTCATTTAATGTATGCTAATGAAAACTAAAGTAACTGTCTAGGTCCAAAGGACCATCGCTTAATGTGTTAATTGATGAACCTATATCATATATATAAGACTAGATAATATGACTACTACTAAATATATATATATACTATATTAATATTATATATATATATTAATATAGCTATACATTATAACATATATAATATTAATAAATATATATATTAATTACTATAATAATATATATATATATAGTTTTAGTAGCTTCATATTTTGGTATACTTTATTTTTAATAATTAGTCTTTATTTAGCTAGCGGCGAAATGATAATCAAAAAAGTTCGTTAACAGAATGATTCCAATAATATTCAATATGAATTCCAAGAATTCGACTCATTTCCATTGGTGATTAAAAAATCCCATGTGGTTTGATTGCTGAAGTGGAAAGTGGAGAAATGTGGCTTATTCGAGTATTTATCAGGAAGTTCAACTAATACCTAGATATTCTATTGATTTCTATCACTTTGGTGCCACTTTAGTAGTCTGTGTGTGGAACACACTCTTGTTCTACAAGTAGTATATATACTACCTATTAGTATATATGATACTACGATAGTAATAATAACTATATACTACATATCATATACTATATACTATTATATATATATTATATAGTATAGTATATTATATATATATAATAGAATAAGTATATATATTATATCATACTTATAATATATATACTATTATAAGTATAGTAGATATATTATATATATACCGTCTATCACCATCAAAAGGAGGAAAATTCTTGGTCACACGAGGCGGGCAAAAACGGTCACTCTTAATAACATTGTTAATATTTTTTTAAATTAAAAAAGTTTATTCAAATTAGAGAAAGGTTTTATACGTAGCAAGCATAGATTATAATTCAACCATGATATAAAAATTAATAAAAACTATACACCGACTACGTCAAGCCCTGATTACGTAAACAGGTATGAAAAAAGAATTCCAAACCTCGTTAAATCGTAGAACATTAAAATACAAATCTCTATTAACTTGTGTGCTATTTTTATACATTTTCCATGTTAAACAAAATTAAACATATTAAGCTTATTTATCAAAGTATCAAGCTTTTCAAATTTCGGCCGCGGTAAAATCGGCACGCGGGCGCGGGGAAAGGCCGCGTACACAGTATAAAAGTTGTAAAAATAAATGGTCCATTTTTTTTTAAGTTTCAGATAAATGACTCTTATGAATATAGTAGGAGACTATACAGACCATTTTGTTTACATGTTTTTATCACAGTATTTTCTTATCTGAATATTTTTAAGGGATAAAAAAAAAGTTCACTTGAAATGTGCATATTTTATCGAATATTTAAAAAAAAAAATCAATTCCTATGATACAATAATACAAAATCAAATACTAATGATTCATTACTATTAATAGTAGCAGTAGAAATGATTTGTCATAATTTAAATAAATATGTTGTAAAATTTCGTCAACAAGTTCACCTGAAATGTGCGTACATAGGAAGATACTTAATATAACAGTGCCCGAAATTTACGAAAATTTATGCAAAACACTATTATATGCCTATTCATAAATTGTCTTGAAAATTATGTCATATTCATTCTATTTCAACGGTTTTTCAGCATAAAAAAATGAATAAAAATTTCAAAATTTTGTAAAAAATTCGTTTGCAAAATCTGTTAACATAAAATATAAACTCTAGACTTGTGCTCTTTTCAATCCAAAATAATTCGTCTAAGTATTATTAGACTGTATCTACACATGTTATAACATCGTATACATTATAATTCAGTTTGGACAAGCACAAAAGAAATAAAGTTTATACTGACCGGCTTTCCCGGACGCCCGACCGATTTTGAAAAAGAATTTTTTGTAAACAATGAGAATTTTTCAAAAAAATTTTAACAAATATTCATAAAGATTGCTACATTATTTTCATTATTCTAAAACATAAGGGAAACTCTAAATGTGAGAAAAATTAGTAAAGTTTGTAACTTAAAATTTTATGATTTTCATGATTCTTCATTACAAGAAAAAAAAGGCGATTTCTTGACCGATTTCCCCCATTTACGGACATACTATAATTATATATATACTATAATATATATTATACTATAAATATTATCAAGATATAAAATATAAATATTATATATATATATATATATATACTAGTAATATATATACCGTATATATAAAATTAGAAATGTACCAATCCAAGTCCTAATTTGGTACTCAGTTAATTTTTACCTACTCAGACTTTGTCTAATTCAGCTGTTGGGCAATAAATAATGTGCCCAAAAAAATGTTTCACTTTTTTTGTTAGATTTTTTTTTTTCTAATTACTTACTTGAATACTTGTATAAAATTAATGTGCATAGAACTGACAAGGGCTATGGTATATGCAAATAACTTTTGTGTGTAACAATCCTATTCTTCTACTTATATAAGTATACATATATTATGAAAGGACATCAAAAAGGTGGCATTTGTAAAAAAATAAAAAGGTAAAGTTTCAGAATTGGCTCAAGCAAGATATTTATTTTTTTAAAGAATTATGAAAATTAATTAAATACTTCTCTGATGAACAAAAATAGGGAAATAAAAAAAATAAGTCTTGATGAACAATTATTACATTTGATTGGAGTTTCTCTAAAATAAATAAAGGGCAATGAATAAATCAAGCCAATTCAATTGGTTTCTTTTCTACCGTGGTCATACAACAATAGACCAATTTTGAAGGGTAAAGGTTTAACAAACTAAAAAAAAAAAAAGAAAAAAAATGATTTGAATTGTCTTACCATAACTCAGCACATTTTACTATACTTGAACTATTTATATACTAATATATATATATATATACTATATACTATATATATATAGTTATATAATATATAAGCATACTACTATATATATATGAATTATATATTAATATTATAGATATACTATACGGTGTGAGCTATATATATATATAATATTAAATAGTACTATATATATATTATATATTATATCCTATATATATAACTACTATACTAGATATAATATCTATAATTATTACTACTAAGGTAATTACTATCTAATATATATCATACATATATATCATATATATATATAATATACTATATATATATATATACGGTATATAATAATATATATACAATATATATATATATATATATATATCATATATAATATATATATAAATATAGTATATAATATATATATAATTATATATATAGTTATATATATGGAATAACTTATATATATATACTATGATGGTATCAATTATTTTCAATACAATACGTATAATAATATATTATATATATAATAATATATAATACTAATGATTATATATATAATATAGATATAAGTGATTATATTAATATAATATATATATATTAATAAATAGTATATATTCGACCTATAGTACAAGATTTGAATAAAATATTACTCTAATATATAATACTTATAGCTATATTATATAATTACTACTATATATATACATAGGTATATAGATATAATCCACATAAAATATATATAATATATACTATATAAGAACCTATTATACAACTATAATATTTGATATTATATAGATAGAAATAATTA
Organism: Trachelipus rathkii; assembly: GCA_015478945.1. Classification (NCBI taxonomy): domain Eukaryota; kingdom Metazoa; phylum Arthropoda; class Malacostraca; order Isopoda; family Trachelipodidae; genus Trachelipus; species Trachelipus rathkii. The sequence continues at coordinate 30,962 of JABUQX010112664.1, read as the reverse complement.
AAAAAAAATGATATATAGTATATATATATATATATATATATATGTATATTATATATAATATATCATCATAACTATATATATATATATAATAATATAATATTATACATACATAAATAAGTTCTGTATAGTACCTATATACAAGCTTAATTATTATCTACAGATACAAGATGTAAGTTATATATTATATATTATCTATATATATTATATATAATCATATATATATATATACTATATAATATATATATAGTTATATTATATATTATATATGATTAAAATATCCTTTTTTTTAATACTTAAAGTGGCAAGTATACATAATTAGAAGAATCTTTTTGCTGCCAGCACTACTTCATCATGCAGTAGTTATTTCCACACTATTCCTGGAATTCAAAATCTGAAATTAAATTTGTTACAGACAGTCAATTCACTGACAACTTTGTTATTTATACACATTTTATAAGTCAAATCAGAGTCTATAATCATTTTTCTATTGCCATTGAAAAGGAAAATTTATGTTGAGTCAGAGTCTATAAGCATTTTCTATTGTCATTTGAAAAAGTAGAGAAATTGGGACACCATAGCCACTTTTCTGAGGTTTTGATTTAAAAGTACATTACACTATATAGTTTTGCCATACAATGTGATACTATAAGATGGAGGATTTTTTAATGGAAAGGAAAATTTTATTATTTAAAAGGATGACCATGAATCCTTCCTTGTTGAATAACATTCATAACACTTTCATTACAGTTAAGTTTGAAAAGATGAATTTTCTCTAAAAATTTCTGTGAAGTTATAGGAGCTGTATTGCTTTTTGGACGTACCTATTATTACACTGTAATCAGAAGTAAACATCACATTAGTTGTCACTCTATATGTTTGTGGTACGGTAGCAACAAGTATTTGAAGACAAAGTCTGCTTTCTAAATAAAGATTTTGGTTTTTATGTGGGATATAAGAAGAAGAATCATTAGATATAATATTTATTTAATAAACAAATATATATATAACAATCAGATTTTTTGAAAATTTTAAAAAAAAATTTGCACCTGTTGAACTATATATTAAAGCCCGTACATTTTCTTTTCTTCAGCATCAAAGACAAAGTGAAAAGAAATAAAAGCTGGGAAATTTTTTTAGGTTCTTTTTTTTTTTTTTTAATACAGAATTACGTCACCACTCACAGGTCCTGTAGCTCTTTCAAGGAAATGGGCAGAAGAAAACTACTTAACAACCCCACCCAAGCGCAATGCAAAATCTCTCAGGTGAGCATAGATATGGGTGTGTCTGTTAAAGAGAGGAAGAATAAAATGCAGTGCGCAAAAAACAGAAAACTGATGGCCAAGAAGTCTACAGACGGCAGAATGGCTGGCAAAGGTGAGGAGGCCACCACAGATGAATGAGTCTAGGGTTTTCAATACTCACAAAATTTTATGAGAGAGAGCAAGGCATCCTTTGCTACATGTGATATGTCATATAGATGGTAGAATGAGACTGAGCGCCAACTCCGCCAACTCATGCTTCTGTTGTATGCTTTCATGTACATGTATAGAAAAAAGACATTCGCAATGTCACCATTCTAGTCAGAAGATAGAGGGGTACAAGAGAGGCTTGCAAGTTATGTGGGACAGATTCTACTATTAGTCTCTTGCAGGCCTTTAAGGCGTTCAACCCTATCCAGATAGGAAGGTGGAGCTGGAGCACCCCGCAGATGTCAGAACAGTCACACTCCAAACACAGGATGAATAAGGCCTAATATAACGCGTCAGTACGCTGATGCAGAGGAAAAAAAATGCACCATCAACCCTTGAATTGAAAATGTCCCAGCTCTTTGAAGCCAACCTTAGCAACCGTTGCGCACGGTGCGACAAATTTCTAAAGACAACTGTTTTTTAATGTTCAGCACCAAAAATGCCACACCGAGACACAGGTGCACACCGTCGAAGCCGAAGCCCTTCGGAGCTTCGCGTAGCGCAAGACGCCGATTTCGGGTCGAGTTTGGATACACTGAGAGGACAGGTCATACACATAGGTACTCAAGACACAAGAGTTACTGGCAGTTGTATGTATCCAGAGTATGAATTTCACAAGCGTTCTATCATCCTGCCCCGTCCGGACATCCACAGGAAATCCCACCCAGGGGTCGACATAACCGAAATAGAAATTGAAAGCGCTGCACACTGATGAAGAGGCAACTCTTAGCATGGCATAAAGGCGGAGCGGAGCAGATTTCAACATGAGTGGCTGAGGCAAGTGGGAGAGGTCTGTTCATCGGCATAAGGAGAGGAGTAACCAGAGTTAGGACAGTACAGTTGAGCGGAAATCTGTTGATTGAACATAAGGAAATTACAAGCTTGACGAGATTAACAAGCAGAACCTTGTCCAGGTAACAACCACAATATAGCATGAAAATGAGGGAAGAAGCGTCGCGAGCCCTAGCCTCAGATTTGAGTCGCTGATATGGGAAGTGATCAAACGAAGAAAAACGTTGTTATAAGAGTAAACGCAAAGACGAGGAAAGAAACCCCAAACGGCGAAGGGAGTTTAGAGCTAAGTAGTATTAACTTATGCCAGACCTGTCAAAACACTCTTGTGATATTGGTAAAGTGCCAGCCTACACAGGACTCCCGCATAATTCCCCTGAGGCGCAGAAGACTATAATAATCGGTATAATAGGCGAAAGTATGCCACCAGTTGCAAATGAGCAGCGAGGGCCATACCAATGATCAACCTCGCAAGAATGTATATTGATCTTCATTTAAAAGGGTTAAAATAACACTCTATTTCTGGCATTCATTTCGTGAATTCTCTGAGACATAAGATACAATAAGTTTCTCTTGCTAGATCCCTTAATTTCTTATTTCTCAAATATGTTTTTAGAACACAATGATTTTTCTGCTGCTTTACCTACTCCTTATACTACTATAAGCATTACTTCTCCGCAGTAGGCAATTTGGTCAAATGCCAAGTATCTATTCTACTGAAAAGTTGCTGCATTGTGAATCCTTTCCATATATCGTTGGTGGTGAGATGGATCATTACCGAGGACATCTGCATGAGAGCACAATTAGTTATGATTTAGTGTTGCAACCCGCAGCATACCCAACAATTTGAGTCAGATAGCCGACACTCATTTACAAGTACTCACAAATTTTTTCAACCTCCCCTGAACCGAAAAATCTTCTCCGAATACCCGAACGGATACTCGATACTTTGTATCCCTATGAATTAGGCCTAAAATATATAGTATATAATAATAATATATACTATATATATTAAATAGATATATATATAGAAAATATCATAATATATATATATATATATTCGTACCGATTACTATATTGCTACTAACACGGACCGCTATAATACTAATATAGTAGTCACCAGTCATCTCGTAGATCTCCACCGCCGTGTCTCTATAGAACCGCGATCTTATCTTCCTGTGGTTGGAGTAAAACAAGGATAAAAAGGAAATCAGAGACACAGAAACATTACCAAAGTTACGAAACTAATCGAATATTACAAACTTAAAATTCTGGTAATACCTTATAAGTCCACGTATATTATAAAAGATAATAAAAATAAATTTACAAAATAAAATAACCCTAAAAAACAATAAACAAAAAAAAAGAAATAGTCAGTGCGGCTAGAAAAGGCGAGATAGCGCTCATATTAGCCGAAAACGAGTATTTCGTCAAGAAAGCAGACAAGCAACTAAATATTCGCTAAACCATCTGATGCATCTCTTACTCCCTTCAACCTCTCATTACACTTTGAACAGAAACTATTTAACTAGTGCCAATCTTGGTTCACGTGGTTTAAATTGTATATTACAGTACTAGTAGGCTATTCAGATAAACAATATTGAAAAAATATTTAGTCTCCAGAAACTTTTATAGCGTTTCATACATTGTATATTTATATATATTTAAAAAAAACTATTTTTTTTTGCATCAATTTAAGACAACGATGGAAACAGGTATTTACACCTGTAAATTGTTAAAGAAATATCTACTAATAAAATAGTATATTAGCATAATAATATAAGAGAACATTATATCTGGAAATTTATTCAATTGTTATATAAGATCAATAAAATAATGCTATCATTTTATTCACTGTATACAAAGGTAAAAATTTTAAAGATTGAATTCGATTTTTGGAGGGTTAAAGTATACGTCGATCGCAAGAATTGGCGACCTATAAATGCGCGGGAGGATGTCAGGAACCATTAAACCCCAGCCGACTCTACGAGACCGATTGACAGTATATAATTTATCCTAATAAATAATATAATATAATATATATACCTTAATATATATGAGTATACTTATTTATATAATATATACCATACTATATATATAAAATATATATATACTATAATACATATCTATATACTAGTATATACTATATATACATGTATATATTATAATAATATATATATATATATATATACTATATATAGCTTAAATTAAATATATGCAAACACATTTTTCTTTGGTCACTTGCTTGATCATGCTTGCATCAGTGTCCAAGTATTACAGATCGCTGGATGTAAGAAAATAAACCATCGTCATACATTGATGTCTAAAAATAGATCCAAATGCCTAAATTATTTTTAAAACTCTACCTAATTTAATGTGCATATTTGACTATTTCGCTTTAAAAAAGGATTATTTTACCAATCCTAGCGCTAGTGGCTAGCATAGCAATAGCCAAAAATTCCTCATATATATATAATCATACTATTATATATATATATATATAATATAATATATATATATATATATTATATACTAATATATATATATATATATATAGTATGATGAATATATATAACATATATATCAGGGCGTTTGCAAAAAACACCCACGTACCCGGAGTCTTATGGGTGGATTTTTCAGGCGTTTTTTAAAGTGCCAATTTTCATCCATAAGACCTGAAAAATCGGTTACTGCAATTTACTTAGTTTCTATAATATATATATACTATATATATATATATATATTATATATTATATTAGTATAGTACTGATAGATATATATATATATATAATATATATATATATATATGATATATATATTTCTGTACTTTTCATCGTAACAATTAGCTATATTATAAATATATGAATTTAAAAAATTAGTTATAAGGTCTAAAAATTAAAAAGAAATTTAAAAAAAAAAATCCCCAATGTTACCAGGAAGTGGCAGGGAACAAAGTTCAGAGTGGACTGAAGCTGCACAAGATAGAAAATAGTATCAAATTCGATGTAAATATTTGACACCGAGTTAACATCCAAAATTGAGAGAATACTAGCGTATTTACAATGTGAAAAAAATGAATTACAGCCATCAATTTTAGTTTCAAGGAAACAGCCAAACAAAGGACCAAAATATCCCAATTAATCAAAAGCTCCTTATTGATATAGATTCTCCTTCCACTTCACAGTCAATTGATAATATAAGATCTTATATTCCTAGTCCAACTACACCATCTTCATCAATGGCATTACTTGGAAAGAAATAAACTAAAAACTATAGAATAATAAATATATATATCCCACTATATATATATATAAATTCATATTAATAGTATATATAGATACATCAAACTTATAATTATATACTGATATTTTATGTTGTATGGGGTACTGATTAATGCTAGTGCATCGTCACTCGGGCAAAAATCGGTCACTACTTTTGTATCTTACATCGGTCCATCGGCAAATGTTCACCGATTATTGCCGGATTAATTGAGCAGAAATATTAAGAATTTGAAATAATATTAAAATCATAATAATAATAATATAATAATAATAATAATAATAATGAATAATAAAAATAATAATAATTTATATATACTTACATATATATCTACTCAATATATATATAATATATATATATATAATATATATATAGTTATAGATATTATTATATATATATTATAACTTATATATATATTTATATATATCACATATTATATATACACATAATATAATATATATATATATATATACTTTATATATATATAGTATATATACTATATATATACTATAAGTATTATACAGACATATATTATATAGTATATAATACTATCATAATATAATACTATATATATGGTAAGCATATATATTATAGTATTTACTGTATTACAATCTGAGTAACTACTATATTATATATATACTACTAAGTAACACCTACAATTAATAAGTACATATATCATACATATATATATATATTATATATATATTATAACTATAGTAATAGTATATATATATATACCCATTTATGGTCTTCCTTATGGTATGTATGACATTCAGTGGCCCCTAATTGGCTTCGCCGTTTCCTGGTTATATGCGTTCATAGTATCCAACACTCATTTCCGGCACTCCGCCCTTTACTTTAATACTCGTTGTTCTCTCTTTTATTACAACATCTAACAGACATCCCTATTCTTATATCCATACGTGTAGGGAGAAAAAATTGGCCAACACGTATGTCTTGCGGTCGTAGAGGCGACGAAGGACCGGTGGTAGTAGGCTTGGCGGGCCTCACACTACCACTTATCTTTTTCGCCAGGAATGCCTAAGCATATGCCATCGGAGAGAAGGTCGTCTGATCGCAGTAAGCTTCTCCCGATCTCTATCCCTTCGGCGAAGAATGTATGAATCGTATTGTATATGAAGTGTCAAAAGAATAAATGTTGAAGGAGAAGAGGAGAGAGGTTGATGGATGTATTAGGAAAGGGCAAGATTAATGATTGCTCGCTGTACGAAACCAGTAAGATGCAAAGCGAAACGGATGGAAAATGAGTGGTGTAGGGTGTGAAATGTGTTTGTGTGCGTGGAAATGGAACTAAGGGTGGATAGAAGAGATCGACAATTCTGATGACGTGAGTGTGTAGCGAGAGAGCTGATGGGTAAGATTGGTGTGATGTGAGTACTAGAAAAGTCTAAAATGGTAAATTTAGTTTGGAAAGGTCAAAATTGTGTCGGTTGCGGACATATGATCCATCTGAGAGAAATGTTGAAGTGTACTTGAGGAGAATACAAATTTCTGGATAATCTGAATGATCGGTTTCTTGATGGGGGAATAGGAGATCAGTAATCTATTTGCTCACGCTATTCTGCCCATTCAAGGATTTTTTTACAGTTGTCGCCCACCCGACTCACGGAGCAGAGCAGGCAAATTACGCGATGTATGAGCCAGACGCAGGCTTTAAAGTGAGGCGGGATTAATGATTCAATAGGATAATACAGAAGAGAGGAAGCAGGAATTCCACAAAAACAGACGGTGCTGGGAATAGAGGGAGGACAGCACCACTGCAAAAGATATAGCCTGTGAGTTACCATGTCAACACGAATAACTGTTCTAATGTGCGCAGATACGCAGCACCATTTGTGCTACGAGGAGAGGCGTCGTAAAGTAGGTGGTACGCACCTACGTGATCAAGCTTCCCTCGACACCTTGGTCTGCTGCCCAGACAGCAGGTAACCTATAGGACTAAGCAGGCATAAAGGCAACCAAACATCGCCTTCGCCAAGAGATAGTAGGGTCAAGTGGAAACTGGAAGTATCAGACAGTTATAAGACCTTTTGCCGTTGACTCCCACCTGTCCAAAAGCCAGGGTTGAAACCCAGACGTTTCCCCCCCCCGAAAAGGAGAGCACGTACTCCATACATGGCGCGGCGAATGTAGACCTTTTAGTGGCGGAGCACAGCAACTGAGAAAATGAGGAAAGGCTATCTCAAGTCTAAACAGAACTTCCAGTTCTCTGTGAGCCGGCCCTAGCGACCGCTTATGTGATGTGAGGCATTTTCCAAGATGCATCTTAATTTTTTCATGTTAAGCGCACAGGGATGTTTATATTGTCAACAGGAGAGCGACAGAACCGTCGCAGAAGAGAACAGGAATAGTTAGGAAGCGTATTTGTGGTGGAGAAGCGAGATTGTTAAAAGTTGGGTTTTTTAAAGAATTTAGACATTCACAAAGTATTTCTATCGCGATCTAGCGAGAAGTAAACATCGGAGAAAAGATTAAGACGAGAGGCATTCCAGACAGTAAAAGGGCGGGCAGTCAGAATTGATATGATGTTCAAAGAAGAAGGAGTCGACAGTCATCGGAATACCGAAGTGGTACTACGAGTTACAGAGGTTGCCACCGGGAAGAAGGATGCATTAATGAAACCGCAGTAGATGACTAAGACCAGAACCCTAATGGAGGATACACCTATCTGCGACTCAGAAAACGTGCAAAGAAGAACGTCGCTCCATCCAACAAACAGCCAGATTATTGAGGGATTTGAAGCAAAGCTAGATATAAATAAGCAAGAGAAGGACGCGGAAATCCCAACAGGCCGGAGGGGTGTAGCGCTGGAGTCAGCAGTGACGCTTGTTTCGCCCATTACGCCATCCGTTCGCAAAATGCCTTTGGATAATGTCCAAGGCCTGCCACCACCCCAAGGTCTCCCCGTAGTTCCTAAGAGCCGACCAAGAAAAACCTATTAAATCGGTTGATAGGCAAGTGTAATATCGCCAAGTAGACTCGCGCGTACACAGAGAGCGCTCTACACTGCGCGATCGGGACTGGTGACAGTGAAGTTTCCAGATGATCGAAGAAGTTGAGTTGAGAAGGTTTCAAAGCATGCTTAGATAGCGAGTACATAGTGCAGAGCTACAGTTGAAGTTTTAGAAGGATCTAGACGCCTGACTTCCTTTTTTTCTCGGAATAGGTCTGGGCACATGTCGCTAGAGCTCCCCAATCACTAAAGGGACGGAAAGGCCCACCAGATTGAGAGCATAGCAGAATACTGAGTTGAAGCGAGGGGCCAAAGAGATAGCCTTTTCAGTGAGAGAAATTAGCAAGCACCAATCGATCAGATCGACAATAAGAGGGACAAGGCAGATTTATCAGAAGTTGCTAGAATGAAAATTGTCAGTAGGAGAACCAAGGAGGTTACAGCACATTCCTTTGATGAATGCCAGCTTGCTCGGAGAAGGAGTTTTCCTGCAAGACGATTTCGTCGAGATTGAAGGAAAATAGCGACGAGTGATAAGAGAACAGAATTTTTACCACACTTCGATAGGCACTGTATAGCCTGAGATGCCCAAGGAATTAAGCTACGACCTCGAACCCATGCGATCTATGGAGGAAAGACATGACTTGTAGTTTTAGGGAAGGACGATGAATGAGGAAAGAAAAATTTTATCTAAGCAGAACGGACGCATGAGACCTGCTACACCCATCACGATTACAAGCTCCACTCTCTTCTAGAATCTCCTATACATCCATCATTATGCCTTATTTGAGAGCCCGACATTTGCTATCAGTCTGCATACCTTGGAAGACCTGACATTTACATTAAGTCCGCCCTGTCTAAAATCCTATTTCATCATGTATGCAGGAACCAGCCAGCTTGACCCAATGAAGGAAATCGCGTTAAGGACCACAAACATGTCTCCCTCAATTCCATTAATAAAATACCTTTTAATAATTTTATTTATTTTATTATGTATTAGTTATGTAATTATTATTATTATATTACTATATTATTTATATTATCTTTATATTATGTATATACTTATTATTATCTATTTATTATATTATATATTATTTTAAACAAAAACAACTAAAAATATATTTGAAGTTACGATATTTTCTTAATATTTAACTAACAAATTTTTCACTTCATGAAATAAGTTATCAAAGTATTTTAATACTTCACTATCATTAGTCGCAATAGTAAACCTGCACATTTTTGATTATTATTATATATTATTATTCATTATTATTAATATATTATCTATTATTCATTATTCATTATTCTATTATCCATCTATTATTAACTGGTTAAAGTGGTCCTAAACATCAGCACCATATTGCTTAAATACCGCCGTTATTATAATTATATTGTATATGATAATTATTATTATTATTATTCATTATCATAATTCCTATTTATTATTATCATTATTGTTATTAATATTTATTTCATTATTATTAAGTATATATATATTATTATTATTATTATGTAGTGGTTCTATAAAGTAGACTAGAACGCTCTCCGTATCGATGCCTCTCTGAAAATAAATATATATTTATAGATATATACTACTATATATTATATATATAGTAGATATATATAATATACTATATGTATTACTCAATATATCGATATACTATATATATAATCTATCATGATATATATATAATAGTACTATAAAAACGACACTATATCCATATATACTATATAATAATACTATACTAATATGATATATATATATATGATATTTGTAGGCACCTTTTAACTTGATGAGAGACAAGGACCGGGTTCTTATGACACACGAAGAACATTCCTTTCTCTGCTAGAAGGCTCCCGGTTCCCTCCAAATGTTTCGAAACTTGGACGAGGATCTTCAGTAACGAGTTGTGTGTGTGCAGTGGAATCTTCTACTTTACATTTCTGTTTATTTATAAAATGAGTATCCGGCATATTCACAGCCTTCCTTTTCTATTCGGAAATGAGGTCTACCTTCCTTGGACAATAAACGAAGTGCGGGAATTAAACTAGCAACCCACAAGTGGGAGCTTTATATAGTTTTTTAGGGCCAGTTACGTCGGGTACTTTACCGCAATAGTCCATTGACAACACTTTAAACACGAAACCCCTTTACCAACCACTCCAGACTGACTATCGTTCTTAAGAAAGGAACCAAAAAAAAAATTTTTAAAAGTCGGATTAAGAAATAAATGATATGAAGCTTTTAGACATTACAATTCAAACCAAAAAATATACATGCCAACCCTATCATCTGGTTTAGTAATCCTAATTTCAAGGATGAACTTAGTATACAACCTAGTAAAATGCAGTCTAATGGATGAGACACGATTTTACTGCACACCACGTTAGATTATTATATTCAATGAAATTATAATCCACGTCACTATATAATGCTCCCTTGTAATTCCCACGAAAAGTCCAGATAAGTCATGCACTTATGAAAAATCATACTCAGATACACACGTGGGAATGAAATCATAAAAAGATAAAGCGTAAAATATAGACTACTGGAATAAAATCGACAAATAATGATCATAAGATAACAGATGAAAATAAAAGTAGATCAAAGATAATTAGTAGCAGGAATACTAAATATAGGCTATCTCTCAGGTACATTCCCTTGTTTTGCTAAGATAAATTCCGCTTGCAGCCCGCGTGTCGAATAAGGGCAATTTCGATAAAAGTAGAGCGCAATTCCAGCCGGCCCAATGGCGGCGTTCCACAGGCCGAAATATAGATCTAGAAACAACTGTCAAGGTAAACAACTCAAGCAAAATGTAATTCAAGTAAAAAAATTAAAATGATACAAAATAATGACAATTTCAATCTTTACTATATATAAACTAAAAGGTATGCACACTCGAAGCCGCAAAACTTTCCCATCCCCCACACAGCTGAAGCCGGAGTTAACTTTTTTAGCATAACATAAAGCTGTAGGACCAGAACTAACAAGTGGTTATGTTTACCTGAGGCGGTGGACACCCATTGTATAGGGGGTTACTTCCAATAGACAATTAAAAGGCCCCGCGAGCCGCGGTGGATTAACTCCGTCTACAAGGGATCTCTTGATTTCCTTTCTTGTAAAGGCTTCAGTAGTTCCTCAATAGCCTTCCCAACCGGAACCTGAAGCAGAGACAGGAATTAACATTACACTACACTTCCTATCTCTCAGTTTCAACTCGCTAAATCTACTATTTTCTTCTCCTTGACATATTTTCATAACTTTCTCACCACCCTTCAGTGTTTCCTCTCTCCTCTCATTTACCAAAATAGTTACCCCATCCAATCAAAGATTAATGAAAAATAATAATAAAAAAAAGAAAAATTGCGCTAATTATCTTACCCTTTTATAACGTGGTGTATATCTTCTTGTCGTCGTCAAATATCTTCCGGCTACGATCGTAATTGGCTAAAAAACATCGCTGCAGATCAGTAAAAAAATTCATAGCACTTTAAAATCTTCTTTAAAAAAAAGATCGCTTTCCCTTCAGCAAGCCAAAGCCTAAAATCATAAGTCCTGCTAAACTGGAGGGAGAAGGAACAAAGAAAAGATTAATATTCGCACATTCCATTCCTGCCTACACCCGGCCAGAATTCACTAAAGGTATGAGCGCAGAGGCCCCTGGAGAACAACATAAACAGCATTTCCTTTTAGCGGTCATCATACTCTGGTCCTGTCGAGCCGAACAACTTCAACACAAGCAAATCTCTCTCGAAAACATAAAAAGCAAAAACAAAGAAAAATTATCTTCTTTTTCAAAACAAACTGTGCTAGCTCAGACTACTGCATCACACCAAACTGCCTCGCACAAACCCTTCCCCCCGCTGCGGCTTGTTTAGTACACATCAGTCACGCCCAACCGAGACATATCACATGACCCAGTAGTAAAGCCATCAAACTACTCCTCCTAGCATGTTCTGTACTGTATTTTTGGACAATGCATCCCCAATCGGGCTGAAGTTGTCGCTCCGCCCCACTGTGGCGCTACTAGTCCTTGCGACTGAACAACTCCGCTGACATTCCCGGCAACTGCCCTGCCTCGGATATGGAATGGATCTCTCTCTCCTACGGACTGATCTGCTACGCCTGGGCTCCAGTGCCATCGCGGGGGCGTCATTAACCATTTCAGGATCCAGGTCCCCGAATATTATTGGGGAATAATTTCGAATTTGCCGTTCGGACTCCACCGTGGTTTCCTCCCTCCGAACAGAAACAGAGACACCAGTTGGGTTTTCCAAAGATCGTAAAGGATCACCCAAGGATTGCGGTCCAGGTGTTTCCGACTGGTCAACCGTTTCCTCCCCATCAACCTCGCTCACCTTGATCACTTCTTCTACAACCTCTACAATCTCTTCCTGATCTATCAATCTCCTCGTCACTGGAGCAGTTTCTACAACCCTTCGTACAGCAGTCTCTACCGGATTCGCAACATTTACCACCGGTGCGATGGAAGGGGCCACATTTTGTGGGCCTGGTTGTTGAAACACTCCCGCTCCTCTTATCTTTCCGAAATACTTCCTACAGAGGGCTCTGGATGGATGCAACCCATCCCGCAGGAAACCCTGGTCTCCCAAAGTGTATACTTCAGAACTCAGAAACTTCCGGATGTTCTCCTTTGAAACCTCACCCAAATCCGAGACGGCATACATAACTGGGTAAGAAGACTTCTTCCCATGCCATTAACCTTCTCGTACGTAGGTAAAACGTATCATGTAAGAAAGCATTCTTCGGCCTTTTGCAAAAAATTGCAACAAACACAGACCAAGAACAATTACTCTGGCACTTTGTACGATAGATTCATCTTGTACTACCAGAAAGGATATCTAGCTAACCGCTTACTTGTTGTTTATAGTAAACAAGGTCCACTGAGAAACGTGAGTATGGCCAATTGTAAATTCTCATACTTTGGATTCGTATCCTCGCCACCTTTCAGAAAAAGGTTAGAAAAACGGGCAAACTCTTCCCACGCATGAAACGAGAGTTCCACAGAAATTCCACCCTCACAATACATCCGGTCAGCTCCGTGGATTAGGCAACCGTTCTGAGTGGATAGCCCTTAATTAACAAAGATCAGCAATAACTGCGTGAATCGACGGCTCCAGAAATAACATTTAAATATGCCAAGACTCAGGTGCTCCAATTTGCCTTGGAGACTTGAACCTTACCACACGCTCGCGGCAACAAATCAGGGTTAAATGCCCTTTTCATATCCGCCACCTATGGGGCCGACCACCAGGATCTGAAAAAAACAAAAAAAACAAAAAAATTAATAATTATACTCGATTTATTAAGCTTTATTTTAACCTTTGTATTTTTATCTTATTTTATTGTAATATTTCCTTTTACTGTACTAATGGTGTGTTCCCAAAAAATGTTTATCCGAACTGTTGTCTATTTACATCTCTTAATTGATAATTTATTTATTATCGAGTTAACTTTTATAAATTGACATTAATTTTATGTTTCAACAATTAATTACGTTTTTTTTTTTTTTCAACCACCAATTCTTCTTCTTCCACTTTTTCAGGAGGTGGTGTTCCTTCTTCTTATAAACGTTTCTTTACTCTTTCTTTCTTTTCAGCTTTTTTTTTACCTTTGTCATATTCACTTGTCAAAATCATTTTTATTTCGCGCCGGCGCCTCTTATTAATAGGGACACAATTAGCAGCTATCCTGATCAAGGTCCCCTCCCGATCGTGCCTGAGATTATAAGATCGATTTTCTTTTATTGTACTCTCCACTGGATTTCTCAACTTCAACCCTGCATAAATAACCCTTCCAGATATAATTGATCTTCTGCATTCTAGCAATCGGCATAGGCCACACGATCACAGGCGAATCGAATAGACTTGCACAACGAAGTTTTCAAAGCGAATTTTATCGTGTTGTGAAGCCCCAGCAATCCCTTAAACCCACAGGGAGCTTAGTGATGACTCCCCAAGCCCAATACACTTCCTCCTATCAAGCTGAAGTGGGTCCCACAATAGAGATTTCAACTGAAGTCCCTTATCTCGGTTCTCCTTCCCCTATGTCATCACATGTATTCTCATCAATCGTCCTCGCAAGGTCTAGAAAAATATTGATTCTATTTCACAAGTGAATAATGGTAGTCCCCATCTGATAGCGTGACATATAATATCGTCAAACTTTTTATCTGTGTCTTCTGTCTTTTGATCATAGTCCTTTGTGAGAGAGTATTCTCTTATAGAATAACCCAGCTATATATCGAATTATTCGTTCAGTTTAATCCGAGTAACACAGCTTGCAAACAAAAGTATCTAATAACATTCGGTCATACTATCAGTGCTTTCCTGGATATCCCATTACATATCTATCAGATTCTAGCTCTGACGTTGAAAAGAGCACCGTCCAGCCTTCCATCTACTCTCAACACAACCTCTAATCTCTCCTCGATTCAACGCATTCTTTGTCCTTACTATGTGAGCAATTTTTTATATGCCATCAAGTCAGTCTCACAAGCCGGTCCGGCACCTCATGTGAGCACACAAATAATTAAGTAACAGTAGCAAATCTTTGCAAACATAGAGCCTCAACTCGTTTCGTATGAGATATGTGCACTTTAGTGTAATTTTACTATCTCCCGTGGATTTCTTATCAACAATGCACTAACGTCGCTGGTTAGATGCAAGATATTAACCTCTGGTATATTAGATAAACTCCCAATGATAGGCATGAACCCTTCGGGCATTCAATTACAAGATGCTATGACTTTATGATAGTGTTGAGTGTTAAATTCACTTCAATCCGCATATATGACTTGCTTATCTATCCGTAACCTATGTCTGATGCGTATCTTGCAGCTTGTCAGGACAGACCGTATGCCATGATCTACCTCCTTCCCATACACTCGTCACTCAGTGAGCAAGAGACCGAACCTTTCATGCTGCGTGGAGACATATATTATGTGTGCGAGACAGCAGTCTTTTACCAAGAGTGTAGTCAGTTCGAACCGAACGTTCAGAGTAATGGTGTTACTAGACGTACTTTGATAGGCTGGTGTATTGATCTGAGTGCTCACAACGAGCGATCATACCTTGCTGAACCATATGGGAAATCACCTCACTCCCACGTTTATTTCAGCTTTTTTGATGCGACAAGTTGTCCTACCAATGTATGAAACATTAAGGTAAGGGTGGGAAATTCACATACCAGCTCATACGAGCATACCGTCAGAACGTATGAAAGTGTATATGGCGGGGTAACACGTGTTATGTAATTATAGTTTTAGAACTCGCCAAGAAAATTTCTCTTCAAATGTCAGTGGCCACTTTCACTACCATCTACCTGCCAGCTATCTGTCCAACTACAAGCAGTTGACGATCCGCTAATGAGGTACGGGAAATTGAATGGGTTAAGTATTGTACTGGATTGGCTTTCTACTGCTTTACGATCCCAAGTAGCATTCTCCCCTCAGTCTACCTAATATCGTAACTTGGTTTACCTCACAAGGTACAAAGATATGCGCACAAGTTGCATTATACGTAAATAAGTTGAATTCTAACTACGCGAGATACACTACAGGCTCCGCAACAGTCGCGAGCGGTAATTATTTCCTTGAGGGAACATGGAGAGTAACTTGGACATATAAGTCCGCCATATTGCTATCCCAATTCAAAACTTAGCAATACTGTGAGAATTTACTCAATCTGTACGTATGGGTAGACATAAGCAGATATGTTAGAGAAGGTCTTAAGAGCGCACGCTTAACCATAGATAATGAGCACAGTTCTATATGAATCCGCAAAAAAATCGAGTGCACAAAAGTACCCATCGCAGTCATGAGAACAGTTATATATGTTGATGCCATATACAAGTGATTGCAAGCGCTAATGAGTGGTGACATATGGACCCCTGTAGTTATAGACTCAATGTGAGTCAGAGTGAGCCATCCAATCGAGTTGATCACCGTGTTATGAGTCAGGCCTCTAACCTACTTGGTGCAAATAATAGTACTGTTTGAATGTAACAGAAACTGGTATACAAGTCCCTAAAGTTCGCGTGCAAGATCCCCAAGTAGCGAGAATTCAAACGGCCTAGTCATCAAATCGATCTATGTTTTTCGATCCAGTTACTATGTAACAGTAAGATAACTCATCTAGGTCTAACATTACGTCGACCGCCACAAGAGACGTTTTAAAATGTCCCATTAAGATGTTAGCACAACTCCTAAAACATATCGCTCCTTCTTCCAGCCGCAGAAGCCAACAAACAGTTCAGCGTTGACCTGTAAAACATATCGCTGTAGTCATATATAGAAAAAGTAATGAATCAATTCTATCTGAAAGATATTCACTATCCATAGGGAGTCCACTACAGGCCTCCACTGGTGAAAATCCATTACGAGAGTTTATCCATGGTATAGATATACATCTGACATTCCGCGACTATACTCCCCGTGTTATACTAAATTATCCCACCTCAGTACCACGCGTAGTATATTTCGCAACAGGAATCCACAAGGTATGAGATTATAGAACTTGTCATTTTGATATGGAACGGACTGCCTCGTTGAATACCATTCCTTAATGGGAAGATAACCCTAGTTCCCAATAGGAAACTCACTCTAAGACCAACAATCCACTACCTGAGAGAAAAATCAATGACGATAATTAAACCATGAAGCGTGCGTAAGTTCTGTTTTCATTATGGACTTGACACCAAGAAAACCTCTATTTAGTGTGCGCTGAAGCAGATGATAACTTATCAATATAAAGGTACACCAACGATGAAGTAAATAATAAGTAAAACTCCATCGCACAACAACCACACAGATGACAAGATATCATATATCTCCTGATTCCCATCGAGCCTCAATGCTTCCATTTGTGTGTTATCTCCATCAGCGGATATACTACAAGTTTATTTCAGATAATACTTTAGTATTCGCATGCCTATATAAATTTTTAAAAATGAACATTAAGTAATCGGCATTGCATGATGGATAGGACCTTGCTCCACCCGTTTTCTAAATCATTAAGAGTAGCCTATCTTGTGTAATTGGCCTGTGTATCTTTCCCGGTATAAGTACACATGTCTCCATGATGTTTGGAAATACTATTTGTCGATCATCATCTTTGAGAACTGTGTCTCTTGGTCTTAATCCTTTACAACTGAATGTTAACATTACCCCCAGTCTAGGACAGCGGATTCTGATAATAAAAGCGTGTTATATCGAGCTACCCCACCAGACGTAAAATCCTGATACTTCTATCATAAAATTCCTAGCTAGTTTATTGGTATTGGATTAATATCTATATCTCTATCTGTGCTCCCCGACATCAGCTAATTGAATGTGATCTGCGAACGAAAATACTCGCTGTTCGTCCGGGATGTCTACATCTTTATTCTCCTTTCACATGGATGAGAGTGCTATCAACAGATCACATAGTCGATTCTATTTTATCTCAATGACCAAGTGCCGCAGGCGAACCACTTACGCAGCACATGTCAGCAACCCCCAATGCAAGAACTATACGTTAGTGAGAATCAATCAATAGTGTTGGATGGTCAGTAGAAAAATCATGATGTACTATTGATTCCAGAATACCATCGAACAGATGTGTTTCCAAGGAGACTTCTCACAGCCGCATAGCGTAGAGAGGGATATGGCGAAGCTATCTCCTATAATGTTCATCAGTACCTGCTTTATGTGACTTCTGGTGTGAGCCCGCTTCAATACTTACAAGAATGGTTGCGTCAAAGGATAGCATATTAAAGCTAGTTCTAGACGCTCTTTCTCTAGCTACCAAGCATTTGTGTTCTTTGCGCGAAGACACGCTCCGGCCACCGATTATCGAAGTACAGTCCAACGATACCACAATATAGGTGTCTTTCTCAGTTTCTAGAACATACTCGGGATACGAAGATAGACCTCCGTCGAGATGAGTATGTTAATCTTGTATTATAAAGGGACTAGTCATCGAATAAGGGCCTCAGTGTAGCAGTAGTAGGAATAGAGATTCGGCATGTTTCGATTATTAGTGACAAAGTGTAGCCAGGTATATCAAAGTCAGTAAACAGTTCGATACATGTAGAAATTTGACAAAGGATACAAAAAGATGGTTATCACTGTGGCGAACATACCTATGAAACAAAAATTGTTTGAGGCGACTGCGCGCCTTGCTGAACTAGACAGAATTGCGATTTCAATAACCCCAAGCATAGAGACAGACACGATTAACAATTACGGATTTAATTAACACATGTAAGTCGAAGAAATATATCCGAGAAATTCGTCTCGATGCCTTGCGAGAACTTATGATCCAGTGAAACCATGCTACCCTCAAATGTTGAATATCACACGTTCAGTTGTGCATTAAAGTAACAGTATTCTTCCTAAGGCAAAACGCTTGAGATCTTGCTTTGGTCAATATTTTAATCCTTCTTTAAATAGCTGTACAAACGTTCTCCGCAATTGTACTCCTTACCAGGAAGTATATATCCGATGCTACATAGAAAGTATAAGCGACATCATCCAAGGGAGAGGGAATGCATCACAGAGGAGCAAATCCCCGTATTCAGCCCATGGTCCGATAAGAAAGATAGGATAACCTGCGATATCGTTCAACATGGAATATGTTGCCAGAGCAATCTCATTCCCGATCGTATGAAAAGTGGGATTCACAGAGACCAAGTCCAATCTATTAAATACACCAAACCAGACGGAAGATAGTCCGTTCAATCACACTGAACCTACTGTGAGACAAGTAGTCAGTGGCTAATTATAAGCGTTTCTTTCAATAACATGTCGTACCAATCCAATTCTCCTCACACTCCAGTATAGTAGTTTTTTCATAATCAAATCTGATATATACCGAGTGGGTAAAAATTCGATTTTCCCGGCGTAAACTAAACAGGTAGAGATGGCGGAGGGACTACGTATGAAAAAGACAATGCTTATTGATCCAAACTAACCCATATGACTTTCCGGGGCCGATGCCGGGTTTGGATGGAAAATAACTAATCTCCTTGAGTCGATTTTATTTAATTCATCTTAATCTTACACAATCTGAGTGATCCATCCTTCTTTCTTATCGGCACCACTGGGGCTGAATACGGAGATTTGCTCCTCTGGGATTCTTCCTCTTCCAATTTCTTACAATTCGCTTCTATTTCTCTGAGAATGGGACCTTGCTAAATCGGTCTGACTGGCACTGCACAGGATCCCAGTGAGGTTTCTATTCTATGCTTATAACATTGGATGCACCACATCAGAGTTTCACCCAAACTCAACACATGAGATATTTTGTCTAATAGTGAATTAATGTTTTCTCTTTTTCTAGTGTTAAATCGGCTTCTTCCATCGAAAACTCTTCACACAAATTTTCAGTGTACCACTCAGTGTATTCATTTGGACCTTTGTCATTTAACTCGACTACTTTTATATTTGATTCCTGGCTAATTCCTATATCTAATCCTATCTCTATTCCTACTCCTAACTGTCCTATTATATTCCCTTTCTTTAACCTCCTTGGGAACTCTCCCTCATTCCTAACTATAAACATGGCCTCTATCGCCCTAAAAACTAACTAAAGAAGGTTCAAACTTTATTGTATTTGGCAATCCTGGACTGGCCTCCACCACAACAGTTGCTTAGCAGGAACTCTTCCACTTCCTCTTACTTCCACCACTGCATACATCTGTCGAGGGTTCTATATTCTATCTATCTCCACTAGCTTCGCACAATCTCTCTCTGGTTTCTCTCTTATTGTCCACGCTACGTGCTGTATTGAAAATTCCGCGTTCTATCACTAACTCTGTTACGGTACAGGATCCGCAACAGATGTTCTTGATTTAATATATTCAAACCCCAAACTAATATCGGCAATCGGTTAGTGGTCAATGTACCACGACAATAATTGACTACCGCGTACGGATTATAATTGTATGATCAATCCTTTTTCAAAGAATTATTACTTTCCCAGAAACAGGAAACCTAACACGTTACCCAATCCATGTAACTCCCTGGACTGATCGTGAGTTTTTTAGCCCAACAATAGGACTTTTATTATTATCTATAGTTAGGTGGGCCAATAAACTAATAGCTAAATAAGTACTGACGTTCCGCGCCGGGGTGAGTATGTCAACAAATGCCGGTCAGTGGCGCCATGGGTGTTGTAATCCACTAGGTAACTGCCAAAAATATAGTTTTCTCAGGAGCCTTTCTATTAATGAAAGTTCATCATTGCCCCAGACATAATTCTCTGTCATCATTTCCTTCTTCACTCTGTTCTTCTGTTTGCTGTTCCTGATTCATCAGTAATTATTGGACAGTCTTTCACAATTCTGTATTTTCCTTCTTCCTGTGGATTCTGTGGTTCTTCTTTTTACTAGCCGTTTTTAACAATTGTAGTGGTACTGTCTGAGTTATTATACTGAAGTACTTCCTAGACCCTCCAGATCATCTTCAGTTGAATTCCATTATCATTACTTATAGGCTGTTATTCCCTAACTGTTGTTGGCTTCTGACAGAGGTCTTCCTTGCCAGAGCTCCCCATTTCCCGGTCTCTGAGGCAATCTCTTACTAAAAATGCTTCTTCCTGACAAACGGACAAACTATTCGAGTGCAGCCGTTTGACTTCCTTACAATTGGGGCAATCTCTCTACCATGACCCAACCTCTTTTACACCTCAAAACAACGATTTTGCTTCAGATAGCAATCCTCAATCAGGTGACCTCGTTTTCCACAATACAGGATTACTGAGTTCAAGTCCAACACTCCCCCATAGTGTGACCCCTTTTTCTTCAATGACGGCAAGAAATGGTAACCTGGCACCATTGGCTACTATGCTATAACTTTGCTATGTTAATCTGGCCCCCCTCTCTGTTGTTATTCCTATACTCCCCGATGAATCCCTCTTTGATGTTGAAGTTGGCGTGATACCCTCGGATGATGCTGGAGGCCTGTTCTTCGATTATTCAATTGTTGCCACTTGCATTTATACCTGTGAGAACAAGCTACTTGGTCTGTGAGTGCTACTTGTATCATCTGCAGCACACTAAACCTTCATTATTTCCGTACCCGGGGTGCCATCTGAGTGGAGGTCAAGTGGACATCTGCCAACAATTGCGTTAAATCTTACTACCTCAAACTTGCGGAGGTTCCGTTGTTCCTTTTCCCTTATTTTTCTATTATACCTTGTCCACCCATGTACCACCCAGTTTTCCCATGGAATCAAGGAACCTCTCGACCTCCAAGACCCATCAAGGACGTCCTCCATCCGAGTTCTCACTGCTTTGCCGTAAACTTCCAAAAATTTTCTCCCGCCACCAAAAGCAATTTCTTTACATCTATTGGGAGAAGGCCCCTGCCCAGAACCCAGCAATCGTAGTAAAGTGAATTAGTTGCAGAAAGGGGAATGTCTTCTCCCTCATGCATAGCGGCCTTGTGACAGCCCGAGGTTTCTGTATTGCTTTTCTTATCCAGTTCTTCCCTAAACCACTGCAAAAGCCGAGATTTTACCAATCCATATTCCGATGCTGTTGCAGCTACTATGTTATAAGCCTCCAGGGCGGACCCTTGGAGATGATACCTAACAATGCAACCATCCCATCCGTTGATCCGGGATATTGAGCAACACAATACCTTTCAAACCTTTCCAAAAACTGCACCATAGTCTCACCAGTCTCAATTCTATACTTTCCCGGTGGTATCACTTTTCCTGGTTTCATATCTATGAACAACGACCTATCGAAAGTGGTCATATTTTCATCAAATCCTTTATTCTGTTTGCAATAATTCCCTCAGGGCCTGTGAAATCAATGGTCCACCACCGTGGGATCTCGAACCAGGCTCGGATGTCTCTTCATATGGAATTGCAGACCTGCTGGTTATTCATTATTGTTGTGGATATGGGATGTGACCTATCCTTGAACCAATTATTCTCCTTCTCTGACTTCTTTTCCCCAAGTCGTTCATCATCCGTCATGATGACAAGTTAAACAATCAACTTCTGATGACAAGTGAGTAATTGGCATCTGCAAACCGAGCAGAGCAGAGCTTTCTTACAAAGAACAACTGCGCTCTTGCTACCAAAATATGTTATTACCTTTTAAACTTGATAATAGAAAGGAGGTTCCCTATACTATCCAGAAAATCACCTTTGTTCTCCAGAAGGCTCTCGTCTCTTTCAGTGCGTTCGGAAAATTTGTGCTATCGAGAGTTCTACCAATAACAGAGTGATTGTACATGCATGGAAGATCAACTTTTGCTGCTGTTCTCTTTTAAATGAAAGTCCACGGTAGTTAACCTTCCTTTTCTCTTCTCGGAACGTATTCTGCCTGTTGGAAATAAAACTAGGCGGATTAAACTGCAACCCACAGTGGGGCTATATCACTGTTATTGAAATAAGGTTACTCACACTTCTTCTTAAACACTATTTACTTTAGCAATAATCCACCGCTATCTTATAAAAACAAAATAATATTTAAAAAATTTTTTATTAAAATGAATATATATTAACTTTTAATTTATTAGAAATATAGTTACTACTATAGATATATATAATATATATATAATAGAATATATATATAATAACTTAATAATATATATATATTATATTAATATATATATAAATAATATATATATATAAAAGATGGCTATGCAGATGTTAACTTTTATCAAATATTATGCATATTTATATACATATACATATATTTTTGTAATTTTGTATAATAAATTATGAGTAATATAAAATGAATAACGTATCGCATTAGTATTCGGGAAAAATAATTATATGCGCCACGAACATGTCTTATATAAAATAACATATTATAAGTATATATACTATATATATAATACTGTAATATATGGAGAAAGCGAAAATAATATAAGTATAAAATAATATTAATAAAAATGATAAATATAATGAATTAATAATATTAAAGTAAAGGAGAAAAATTGAAAGTCTCAAAAATAATGGGTAACGAAAGTCGCCAAATTAATAGGCTCCGATTTCCGCACAATGAACAACGATAATAATAATAATTTGTCGTACCTTAATATTGCTAAATTAAAAAAAACTTGCATGTGGTCATTGCTGAAGGCCAATTTTAAAATTTATATCAATAAATGGTTTGAATCTCCAATAAGAGAGATATACCTTAGATGAAAACCATTATTTACGGGTTGACACAACTCACCAACTAAAACTCCACAGGGTACTCCTTCTACGAAGAACGGCATATATATTTGTTTTCTGGGTGAACGGCGGTTCAATCCTTCTTCGAGCATGAGGGGTCAAGATGTGAAATGGGCGTCTCGGTCTTCGAACCTAAAAGCAGGAAAACAGAATAATATCCACAATTCCCCATGCTTCCTCAGTTCTTTATCAAAATCCTTATTCACTCCTTTATCTTATCATACAAGTACTACTTCTTTATTTAATTGATTGTTCCTCTATATTCATTACCACAATATAGCCAACAGGTTTAAATTAATCAATAATAAAAATATAATTTTCCAAATTACCCTTTTATAAGGGTGGAACGGCTTGTTGTTGTTCTTTTGAAAGTTTTCCTGTGTTCTATTATTTTCCTTATCAAGGCAAAAAGATGTTGAATACTCTCAAGTTGTGCGGAGAACTGTACCACTCTTAAGTCTTCCAAACCTCTAGGAAGAATCACCTCCTTCAAATAATACACTCAATAAAATTTAGTTCTGTGGGAGGGAGAGGAATAAGAAAGATAAATCTATCTCAATATATATATATATATATATATATATATATAATATATATATATATATATTATATATATATATTATATATATAATATAATATATATATATATATATAATATATATATTATTAGATTATATATATATATATATATACACCGTATTATAGATATAAGATATATATATTATATATATAATTATACTATATATATAGTATATATATATATATATATATATATATATAATATATATATACATTATATACAGGATGTGGAAGTCGAGAATAAAGTCGTCCACTCCATATGAGTCTGAGCCCAGGCATTACGTGCCCGTTTCATTTCTAAAGTTCAGTCTAGGCTTCTTTTTGGACGAGTAGGCTTTTAACTCCAGCATCTAATAGCCTCCTATTGGCGGTTCTTCTAGAAATAATAATTCCCTCTGCTGATAGAACATTGGAAAGCTTCCTACATGAGATAGTCTTCTATTTTTCAGAGCCATTTGAACTATTTTTCTGTCCTCCCTAGGTGTTGTTTTTCTTTTCTTCCAACATTCACTTAATCCAAGCTACACGTTACCGGTATTTCAATTTCGAATTAATATTACTAACTGTTTGAGTTGAAAACCCCCCAATTTTTGCTGACATTTTCTTTTCTGTTTTAAGTTTGCTCACTTGCAAATAACCACATGTAATCTGTCGACTTTCCTGGGACTCAAATGCACTAACTTTACCCAATATTTATCGACTTTATAAACTACCAAAAGTATCTGAAAATAATGTTATTATTCATAAAATATACAATAAAAACACACGAGTATACACTAATTATAACCAAAATAATAAAAGTTGTTAAAAGACGCTATACACAACTCCCTATGAAAGCGGACAGTAACCTGAAATGTGAAATATAATAAACACTGAAAGATTCACCAAATCGGGATTGTGGCCAGATACTGCCACTCTATAGTTTGGAAGCTTTACATCTACATTTGTTGCATCTTAATATTATTGTACAATATTTGTGTAGATTCAAGAAAGTTGAAAAAAATTAAATTTTCATAACACTTTTATTTCACAAAATAGCAAATTCTTTAAAAAAATCCATAATAAATTGGCCAGTACTGGTATATATATATATAATATATATATATATTATATATATATATATATATAATTATATAATATTATATATATATATAAGATATATATATTATATATACCGTAATATATATATATATATATATATATATATATAATATATATATATATATATATATATATATATTATATAATATATATATTATATATTATATATAAATAACTAGTATATATAATATATAATATATTATATATATAATATATATATATATATATTATATATATTTATATAAATATTAAACTTACCCTATAACCTACCTATAACAAAACAAATCAACCACTACTATATAGCGTATATACTAAATATAGGACCCCTACCCCGACCTACTACCTTATATGTATAACTAATAGTATAAGCATACAATATATTATAATCAACATACTAACACAATAACTATAGTATCAATACCACACTAACCTTGAATATAACATAATACACTAACTGACTACATAATATCTACCGCTATAATTAATACCTCAACGTACGCAATAATAACTAGCAGTAAAGCAAACCTATAAGGCCAACCACTAGCACCATAAAAACATAACCGAATTACACAACTACACTACAACGTTAATCGTCTAACATAATATATATCAATCATAGTTATATATATATATATAGATTCAGTTGCAACCTTAGCAAAGGAATAGAAGCAATTAAATTAAATAATAACGTACAAGTGTTGCGTTGAAATTTATCAATCAAGCGGCATAAACAATACTCGTCAACTCGCAGATCGTTTACCCCTAACACCACTTTGATAAAATTACTTTGTCTACTTGAAAAAAAGACCATCAAGGTTGTTCAGGGCAACTTATGTAAGAAATAGTATCAGTATGGAAATTAGATATTGTGTTCAGAAGAAATTCAACATAGGGTAGGATTAAATAGAAACTGGGTGACCTCTGTGATGGAGAGAGTGTCTTTAAGATAGTAAGAGGGTATTCCGATAGAATAAAATATCAAGTAAGAAAGAATTAAGTGTAGAAAAGTAAAAGAACTCTAAGAAGAGTATATTCAAGACAGAAGGAGATTATATAAGGACCCTCCTGATTTTATATAGGAATAGATTTCACCAAGAATCCTATTACGGAAGGAAGGGACTTACCAGGGAACGTATATATCGTAATCAACATCGACCTTTGAGAAGAAGAGGAGTTTTTCAACAATAGTATTTATAAATTTCGTAAACAAAACATTAATTTAAGATTTATAGATATAGTGAGAATTAATTTAGAATATAATTTTAAGGTATTTTAGGGTGTGATTGTTTGAGCGGGTTTGGAGCTTGAGGTATTGGGAAGTGCCTCAGTTGTGGATCCCGGTAGCGTGCAAGCCTAATCAGAAGTGTGCGGATATGAAGGAAAGTTAGATTGGTGAATAAGAGGGTCAGATTAAGAAGTGAGGGTGAGAAAGAGAAGGTGGCAAAAGAGAGCTAGATTAGAGGGTTGTTAATGAATGTAGAGAGGGATAAATAGGATCTGAAAAGGGAAGAAGTGGGTAAGTTCGAGAAAAAAGGAATTGGGGATTGTGCTAGGGTTGGACAGAAACAAAACTGGAAAGGATAGAGGGAGATGGTCTTTGGAAAAATTTAAGGTAGTATGATTTCGGGACTGAACGAGAGGTGAGGCGAGGGAAGGGTAGGAATAGTTATGAGAAAAGAGGTGTGGGATAAGGTAAAGTGTTGCAATAGGTGAATTCGGCAGAATAATGTGGGTTAAAGTGAAATTTTGGGGGGAAATGTGGTTTTTTATATGCGCGTATGCACCAATAAATGGAGCGAGGGTGGAGGAGAGAGAAAGATTTTGGAGTGTGTTGAATGAATGTTGGTAAAGTTTCGGGGTTAATGAGTAAAATTTGTTTAATTAGGGAGATTGAAATGCAGGAGTGGGAAGAAGAGCATGGGGGAGAATTATAGGTTCCTTTGGGGGTAGGGGAAAGGAGTTAATGGAGAAAGTCTGTTAGATTTGTGTGTTGATAGAAGAATGATAGTCTGGAAATACTTGGTTCGAAGAAAAGTGAAAAATCATAAGTATGACATGGCGAAGAGTGAGATAAGGGGAGGGCGACGTACTGGATTAATGTGTGGTATAAATAGATAGGATAGAGTGGTCAGGTGTACGGTAGATGTAAATTTGTCAAGTGGGCAGAGATGTTGGTGTTATCTGTATCACTATGGGTGGTTGCTAGGTTAAGGGTAGGGTGAGAGGTAACCGTTAGAGAAAGAGAAAAAAAAGAGGGCAAAATAGAAGTCATTAATGTGGAATAAATTAGATGAGACATTGTGGTAAGAGCGGGGATGTTTTAGGGAGGGTATGGAGGAAGGGGAGGACGTGAGAGTGACGGAAATTACGGGATGTGGAGAGGAGTGGAAGAGACTTAAAAGAGACAATGTGTGAAGCAAGCCAGCAAGCGATATGCGGAGTAAAAAAGTCGCGGAGTAAGTTAGAGGAAAGAAGTAATGTGGAGATGAGGAGGTTGAAGATTGTGTTGAAAAAGAAAAAAAGAGCCATGTGAAATGTTGGGGAATAGGAGAAGGGAAAGTTGGGGGATATAGGAGGGTTAGAGTGGAAGCAAAGAGGCCGGTGGAGAGGGCGAAGAGAGATGCAAATAATGAATGGTGTAGGAAAGTGACAGAAAATTTTGAAAAAGGGAGCAAAAAATATTCTGAAAAGAAGTAAATAAAAAAAGAAAAGAAGAGGGAGGGGTTGGGGGAGAGGGTTAAGGGAGGGGATGGGGAATGGATAGGAGGAGAAGATGGATGTGAGGAAAAGATGGGGGGAATATTTTAGAGATATTGATGATGAATGGTGGAAGAGATCGAGGAGGTTTTTCAATGGAGGTGAGGATGGAGGTGAAGAGACGGTAAGGAGATTATGGAAATACAAATAGGAAGAATATTATGGGCGCATAGGGCGTTAACTAAAGACGAAAAAAAGGAAGTCCACAGTCTAATGGCTGTGAGCTATGGAAATGTTACAAGCATGGAGGGCAGAGGGTGGAGGAATGGCTTTATATTATTTAATTTATGTTGGAGGAAGGGAAGAGGTTCCATAGGATTGGAGGATGGTTGTTTGGTTCCCCCCTGTATAAAGGAAAGGGGATAGGGATGGAGTGTTGGAATTATAGAGGTACTTGGATCTTTGACGTTTAGTAGGGAAAGTGTATGGGAGAATACTAATTGAGAGGGTGAGAAATTTAACGCGGAAGAGAGAATGGGGGAGGAACAAGGAGGATTTAGAAATGGAAGGGGATGTGTGGATCAAAGTATTCACAATGAAGATTCTTGTGGAGAAAGGTATAGAAAGAAAAGGGGGTATGGGTGTTTTTTAGATCTGGGGAAAGCATATGATAGAGTGAAAAGGTGAAATATGGAGGGTGCTGGAGGAACACGGAGTAGGGTAAATTACGTAAAGGTATTAGGGCCTTTATCAGGAATAGCAGTAATGTGTGTGAGATTAGAGGGAGAGTGGAGCTTTGGAGTGGAGAAGGGTGAGAAAGATGTGTTAATGTGCTCCGGCTTTTCAATTATATTTATGGAGAGTGTTTGCAAAGAGAGATGACTGAGGGAGGAGAGGTTGAATGATGAAGGGGTGAGTAATGAGAGTGACATGATACGTATTTGCGGATAGACTACCTTGGGCGAAGGATTCAAAGTTTTAGTATTTGTGAAGGAGTTGAGAGACGTGTTGGACAAAAGGAGTGCTTAAGATAAACCACGGTAGGAGTAATTTAGTTTTGAGGAGAGGAAAACAGATGAGGATGGAGTAGAGATAGAGCAAGGAGGTAGTAACTGAAGAAGTAAAGGTTTTCGATATTTAGGGATGGATTTGGTAAGGAAGGAGGATGAAGGAAGCAGATAGATTCATAGATAGGAAAAGAATGAGAGCATTGTGTTGAGGAATTATGGATAGGGGGATTATCACATAACTCAAGATAAGTATGTTTGGAAAAAAAATTTGTGTTCAAGCGTACCTATATGGGTGTGAAACATGGGGGTTAAATGCTAGGTCCAAGAAGAAATTAAAGTGTTTGAAGATGAAAGGGTTGAAGCGGTTTTGTGTTAGTAAGAGAGACGAGGATTAGGGAATAGGATAATAGAGAGAGATGGATTGGAAGAATGGTTTGGTGAGAAGAGCGAGTAAAGGGAATGTTAGATGTTTGGACATCTGAGAGAATGGAGGAAGCAGAGGTGTTAGGAATGTTGGGAGGCGGAGGGATAGAGCGAGAGAAGGGTGAGCCAAGAAGAAGGTATGTATTTGAATAGTAATTATGAAATGTGAGAGATATTGGATGAGGGAAGAAGTAGGTGTTGCGAGAATAATGGAATGGATGGAGGTGGGTGATGGGCGAGATGAAGGAAATATGTATTAGGGAAGCTGCACATACCACTACCCCGCTTTTGCGGGAATAAGTGCCTGTAAAATAATAATAATAAGGAATAGTGGTGAATAATAATAATATATATATATAATATATATATATAAATATATATATAGTGATGATGAGTAGAGAAGTATATTATATATATTATATATATATATATATGATATATATATATATTATATATATATTATATATAATTATATATATATATATATATATAATATATATATATATATATATATATATATATATATATAATATATATAATATAGTAAATATATATATATATATATATATATATAGTATATATATATATATATATATAGTATATTATATATATATATATATAGTATATATATATATATAATTATATATAATATGCGGACTTTTTAATATTTTTGTTGTTTGTTGCTCATTAAGGCAAGTAGGCGTTGCCTACTCTGCTTACCCCCAAAAGCCGCCACTGAATACCGTAACATTGACTAACTTTGAACAATTTTTGTGTTCACCTAACTATGTAACTTTTTTTTACTACTTGAATTTTCGAAAGATTTACATTCCAAAGGAGCTTCATTCGTATGTAGATATACCTGAAGCGCGTGATGTCATAGTCCAACGTCAGACTCTTCATGGGTCACGTTTGACTGTGACATCAGAAGTTGCTACTTTACTTTAAAACATCAGCTATAATATATATATATAATATATATATATATATATATTATATATATAATATTATATATATAGGATATATATATATATATACGTAATATATATTATAATAAGATATATATATATATATATATATGATATATATATATATATTATATATGATATTATAGCGTCGGGCGGGTGACCGGGCCGCCTCTTTAGGAGGGGTGATCGGTCACTCTAAATAAAATAAAAAAATAATAATAATAATAAAAAAAAATTCCCTCATTTAATAGCCACCGGGTGAGTACTACAAAGTTTTTTATTTAGAGATCATCTTTATTCTAGAAAGTTTTTATATTTTAAAAAAATGTTAGAAATTAGTGCGTACAAAATGTCCTTCAATAGAATTTCACTTTTTGAAAATGTGAGTTTTTTAACTTCGTATTAAAATGAAAAATGTGACTGGATTTAATTATTTTTCAGTGGATACACTCGAGTATGTTAGCTC
>JABUQX010112662.1:32500-45121 GCA_015478945.1 Trachelipus rathkii | reverse complement strand
AACTTTGCTGTTTCAAGAATTAATACAAATCAAAAATACAGATCAACATTTCCTACTTCCGACCACAGATTCTGTTATATCGCATCCCATTTTTTATACATTTCTTTTGGATGATTTATATCATAGTTCCATTAGAGAGAGGTGTTTTTAATTTTCTTCCATTCTCTGTATACGATAGGGTGTCATGTGCCATATGAGAATTGAATAAAAGATTGTGAAATTTTTTAACACAGGAGATTGAAAGCCATAATGAACGATTTAGTATACAGCGAATGGGATTTATGGAAGTTGAATGGCATCACAGCACAGGTCGCCCAAAAACCGCAATTGATGGACTAGTTTCTTGTTCGCAGTCAAATTTCTCAATATCTTACATTTGTATGATCAATAATACTGCCAATTTTCACCCGTGTCTATATGCTTCACTAGAAGAGCTTTTTCATTTTAAGACTTCTAGATAACTACCTTAGAGAAATACTATTGGAGATAAAAGATTTATATTTTATTATTTTTATTTATATTTTGCACAATTTTACTTTTATGTGTAGTGTAGATAATTATTATTCAAAATAAATAAATATATAATAAATTATATTTATGAGAGGAGAGAGAGTAAGGAGAGAGGAGAGAGATAGATATGAGGAGATAGGTAAGTAGATGGTAGAGAGAGATAGATAGATGAGTGTAGAGATAGAGAGTAAGAGTAAGAGAGAGAGAGGAGAGAGATAGAAGAGAGATATGGGATTATAGATATAGTATTATTAAATTAAGATAGATAGATAGATATAATGTTTAGTATATATAATGTATAAGATAAGTATATATGTATAGATTAGATATGATAGATTAGATAGATATGTATAGTAATAAGATATTAGATAGTATAGTATAGATATTGATAATAAATTAGATTAGATATGATATAGATTAAGTATAAGTCTATTAGGTATAAAGATAGATGATAGATTACGATATTTTCATATTTACTCCTTGATCAAAACTCAGGATCTCTCGATTTGATATAAGAAATCAATTACTCATGTCTGATGCTGTCTACTCACTCTCTTTTGAATGACGGATTCGAAGTAGTGATTTATGTTATATATATATATCCCGCTGTCTTGGTGGACCTGATATTACCTATAGCTGCTTAGACTTTTTCTAATAACAGTTTGATATTTCTGTATATTACTAGTGATGTCTTTGTCTTGTGGACAAATGTGTGGTAATATATATAGTAAGTGAAGTGTTCGGTAAGTTTTTAGTTAATGTTTTATTATACTATAATCCATTTATTCTCTCACTACTAAAATAAAGTTTTACTCATTGGTATTCCTACTGTTTGTGGAGAAAAGGTGGTAATATTATAAAAACATAAAAACTCCGAAATTCTTGTCCACCATTTATGTTACCTACAAAGACTAAATGATCAACTGTGTGAATTTAATCAGTGAAATATATATCAGACCTGTGAAATAGAGAGCAGGTGGTAATATCATGATTACTAAGGGACAGGGTAGTATACTACTGTTACTTATATTCATGATATGTCGTTTAATCATAATGGTGTGTGAGTTAGTAATAAGAATGTATTGTATCTTTGCTATTCAAAGACGGTAGACTGAGGGGTGAGTAAAGTGTAAATATCTATATCTTATATCTTATTTTAATTATCTATATTAATCTTTATCTATTATTTTATCTATCTTAATTTTATTTAATCTATTCTATCTTTTATATTATTATCATTATTAATTTATCTATTTATATCTATCTATTATATATTTTATATATATTATATAGGATATGATTATTTTTGTTTTGGACCTTTAAGTCTAACGTAAAAAAAATTTTGGGACCTAATCGGATCTCGGTATTATACTCTATTTTCATCTTATATTATACACTATATATCTACTCTTACTTTAATCTCTAATCTCTCATTACTATATTATTTACTCTCTTATACATCTTATCTATTCTCTATACTATCTCTTATATATCTCTATTCATCTCTAATTATTTATATATATATATTCATATTCTATCTTGCTCTTACTCGTATCTCTATTCACTAATTATATATTTCTCTCTCTCTCTTTATGATAATTATTTTATATTTATTTATTTTTTATATTTTGATAGTAATATGATGACTGGTTCTAGGAGAGTGAGCTTTGGGGCAATTGACTTAATGATTTTTAAGCTGGATTATTGTAATATGATATCGTTTAATAATTGGTTGGAGAAAAATGCGGATAGGGTGTATATGTTGTAATTTAGAAAGATCATATAATAGTTACATAAAAAGATATTATAGTTATAAATTTTTTATTCGCACTTAGAAATATGAGAGTGGTAGGCGAAAGTCTCGAGGTTATGTCTAGATTTTCATTTTATTTATGTTTGAATATATTTGGACTTGTATTGTTTGTTTTTTTGATGAAGGTGGAGGTTCTTGTGATAGAAAGTTGTCATTAATCAATCCTAAATAGCTAAACTCTCAGACTCTCTCGTCAACGACAATATCTATCTCAGATCGATCTTAATGTTGAAGCTTTTTTCTACTGAAGCTTAAACACGAGTAAATTGCAGTATTTGCAAAGGATGTAATATTCCGACGCAATCTTGATGATAGCGCAACACAAGAAACATAGATCATCTTATTGCGGTTTTTGGGCGACTTGTGCTGTGATGCCATTTCAACTTCCATAAATCCCATTCTGCTTTTTACTAAATCTTCATTTGGGTCTTTCAAGACTTCCTAGCAAATATTAACACATTTTTATTTCTATAATGGCACATTACAACCCGTTGGTAATGGAAATTGCAAGGAAAATTTAAAAACTTCTCTGCTAATGCTGATTTTTAAAATATCCAAAAATGGTATAAAAAATGGGTGTGCGATAAGTCTGTGGGTTGGAAGTAGGAATGTTGGGTCTGTTATTTTTACTGAGAATGTATGTGTTAATTGTTAAATTAATATGTTCAATTTAAGTATTAGTTTTGAGATTTGAGTTATGCGTTAGCTGTTCCTTCCAAATCAGCTGGCAATTTTCTAATGTTTTGCATTTTTCTCGATATAGGTTTCACGTTTAAGTATTTTTAACAACTAATGGACTTCGAGATTTGTTCTGACGCTGGACGAATTTATATAAATGAATTTAACCTGCGCACTTTATATTATTAGGGACATATGCTTTAAAATTTTTTAGTGTCTAGAAAATTTCGGGGGGGCCTGGCCCCTGGCCCCCTAATACGCACTGAATGACTTTACATGATAAACCAGTTGTGGCATCAATTATAATATTTTATAATATATCTATATATATATATATATATATATATTAATTAATTAAATATATTTTATTATATTATATATATATATATATATATAAAAATAATTAAATCCGATAAAATTCTTTTTCAATATATATTTATTATATATATATAATATATATATATATATATATATATATATATATATATTTATATATATATTATATATATATATATATATATATAAATATATATATTAAATCTATATATATTTATTATTTAGGGATGGCAGTAGATGTATTTTTTTCAGCTCCCGCGGATGGAGCGATGCGGATGTTTGATTTTAACATCGCGGATGCGGATGCGGATGCGGATGTTTGATATAATATATATATATATATATATATATTATTTATATATATTATATATATTATATAGTATATATATATATATATATATAATTATATATATATATTAATATTATAATATATAATTCGAGTTTAAGCCACATTCTATTAATATAATTGTTGTTACCAGGGTGCGGGACGGGGAACCAACTCAAATGCACCCCAACTCTTTACCAACCCCTCCTTATGAAAGAGATTTTACATGAATTATATACTTTTTACCATAGTATGTTGAAATTTCAATATAGAAGGTTGTGCTTGAGAAACTTCAATTTTTCTGCCTTTTTGCTGAGAGTCTGTTTCTCTTTTCATCATTTAACCAGATTGCTAAATACTCTCCATTGAACACTAGTTTGCGGACAGGCAAGTTTTCTTGCATTAAGTTTTACCTTAAGCGGTGGCAAAATTTTTGTTTAACTTACCATCAACTGATAGGATCATCACCTTGGTATATAGTCGTTTTTTTGTGGATAGTTTTCATAATTTGTAACTAATCTTTTTGGTATGCGAGTGTTTTTCTCACTACTGGACTGTAGAAATTTCTTCCCAGTGATATCGTTATTGATTTGCTTTGTAGAAGGTGTTCTGGGTTCTGTGATTTATTTTTTCCTTTTTTTAATGGTAGTGGAAATTAATAGACTTCGGATTGCAAGTTTTCCTGGCTCACAAAGTGACATTTAACTTGTCTAACTTTGTGTTACAAAAAACTTGCCTTTATCGGGGATTAAGTAATTGCATGAAATGAAGGTATTAATTCCCCAGAACCAAACGTTTTTCAAGCATCTAGTTTATTAATCTTTCATTCTTTTTGAACCGTCATCATTTTCATTTAAGAATTTTCAAAAACGCTTTCCTTAGCGTTGAGATCAATGGTATTACATCGGAGCAGAAGCTGTAGAGGTGCTGAATTTTTTTTGGTAAATTTGTCAAAGATGGTTTCAATAGCTTAATGTGATATGATGTTCATCTTCCATATTAGTAAGAATGTTAACTTTTTGGATTATACATTAACTGGCGTACAAAGGCAAAGAGGTTTGAGCGATCCATTAATTTCATCCATATGATGTATACTATTCGGAGTTGGAACGTTTTGAAGCAGTAGTTATATGGAATATCAAGCGTTTTTGAATTGCCTTCACTTCATTTCACATTTTCAGATTCATTTCTTAAGCCTATTTTTATTATAAATTCTTTATCAATTCACATAAATATCGCGCAAATCCGCAAGGGAAAGCTCGCGGATGCGGATGCCGGATGCGGATGCGGATCTTTATAAATGTGCGGATGCTCCGCGGATGCGGATGCGGAATCGGATGTTAATGGCATATAATATATTATTATATATTTATAATTATATATATATATATATAGTATATATATATATATAATATTATATATATTATATATTTATATATATATATTTATATTTTTATATATATATATATATATATATATATACATGTATACCTATATAATTTTAAGAAAAGAGACCCACCTTATTTTCCTTTTAAATATATATATATATATATATATATATATATATATATATATATATAGTATTATATATGTATATATTATATTATATATTATATAATTATATATATATTATATATTATATATTATATATATATATCTATTATATTATATATATATATATATTTATACTTATATATTATATATATTATATATATACCATTTATATTAATATATATATATATAAAGTATATATATAGCGGGCTTTCCTCATAGGTGTAGGGTTGTGCGCGCACCCCTATAAAACCTTAATTAGTTTTTATATAAGAAACAGGTTGACATAAATTGGGAATATTGTTGCAAATGATGATAGTAGCAGGAAGCATTGGTTCAATAAAAAATATTAAAAAATTAAAATTGCTAAACTTCCAAATAGCTTATTTTATCCACTAATTAAGGGAGGATAAACGAAGCTATATTTCTGCGCTAAAAAATTTGAACAGATTTATCTGTCCGTCAGTCTCGATTTATGGTCGCTTCGCTCCTCTAGTTTTCTTATTATTTAATAGCTTAAAAAGGTGTGTTTTTAATTACGCAATGGATTTTTGAACCAGAGTACTTTTTTAATTTATATTTTAATGTGGTTAATATATATTATATTTATATTTATATTATATATATTTATATTAATTATTATATTATATACTATATATTATTTATATATATATATATATTGTTGTAATGGTAGGAAGAATTATATATATATATATATAATATATATCTTATTATTATATAATATAATATATATATAATATATATTATATATATATATAATATATATTTAATTATGCGGATGATTTGGTTCTGTGTGGCGATTGAAGAGAGTTTGAGAAGGATTGGTAGAGAAGATTTGGCAGGGTGTGGTGAAGAGGGGCTTGAAACTAAACGTGGATAAGAGTAAGGTTATGGTTGTGAGTGAGGACATCCTCAGTGTGTGAAGTTATGTTTGATGGTGAGCAGCTAGAACAAGTGTCTGAGTTTAATATTTTAGGGTATATGTTGTATTGGAAGGAAACGGGCGATGCAGAGTGTAGTAGGCAAGCTGGTGATTGGCAGGAAGGGTGGCTGGTGCAATTAAATCGTTGGTTGATGCAAAGGGACTAAGTCTTGAAGTGTGTAGGGTCTTACATGAGGGTATGTTGTTTTACCTGTGTTTAGTTGTATGGTAGTGAGATCTTATGGTCTGGGAATAGAAGTATAGATTAAAGTTCATGTGTTCGATGGAATCTTAGGGGTTGCTAGGTGTGAGAAAATTTGATAAAGAGAGGAATGAACGTATTAGATGAGTGGGTGTGGTGTGAAGAATATAAGGGGTAAATGAGTATAGAATAATAATGAAAGTTTATATGATTTGAAGAATGGTTTGGTCATGTGTAAAAATGGATGCATATGATTAGATAGGATATATTGGTTAATGCCGTGATATGTATTATAGTGGTGAGTTAGTGTTATGTGGACTGAACGGCTGGGACCGAAGAGAAATGTGAGATTTGAGTCTCGGTGAATCGAATTGTTGAAGGAGAGAAATGATGTAGTTTGGCAGAGGCGAGAATAAAAGGTGCAATTAGATAGTGAAAGAGAATGAGCGGGGTTTTGTATGGTGATGGTATATATCAATGAGTTTGTGTAATATACTGGGCTAGAGGGATCACATGAACTTATATTTGACGATTTAACATGTGAGTAGTGTACGTGCGGTTTACCTATGTATGACTTATACTATAGGGTTGGATTTTTATTATGTTCTGTGACTGAAGTTTTCACTTAATTAATTATTAGGTATAAGAGGGGTAGTAGGTTAAGGCTGGGTTTTCACTTTTTCGATGTATTGTTATGGTATCTCTCTATATCTATGCTTTCTTTTTCGAGCTCATTAGTACATAGATACTTACTATAATAATATATATATAATAATAAAATTTACTCACAATCTTGGGGTAATAAAGAGTGAATGGGAATAAAGAATAGTTAAAGTAAATGAAAAGATAATAATTATCACTATTAATTATATATAGTAACCCTATAAGTCATCTAGGAAACGCTACATGTTATAAATAATATATTCATATATATTATAATATATATTATATATATTAATAATATATATATATATAATATATAATATATTTATTATTATATATATTAATATATATATATAATTATTTAGACTTTATTATTGTGATTATTAATATTATTTATACTCTATTCAGTGTCCCTAATTACTGAGGTCCCTATATTTAGTGTGATTTATATGTACATAACATGATTGGTTTGAGTGAATCCTTCTCATACTGATATTAAGGTGGGGATGGAGGCGAATCTAATTTTCAGATTTTCTCCTTAACTCGAATTACAAGTCAACTAAAGCAATAGCGCCACTACTTTTATAACGAATGTTTGTATCGTCTTAACCAAATATTTTCGTGACATATGGAACGGTATACATCAACTTGACGCTATGGTTTTATCTAACTCAAACATAGTTACCTATTCTCTATATCTTAAATACAACTCAATAACTCGCTCCTATTATGGTAAATTGCAAACATAAATTATCTCTTAAATTATTAATACTTTCTTCTCTAACAGCTCCTCATCTGCCTTATCATATAGTATATATTTATTTCTATGGTCACTTTGATCTGAACCGATTTTAAGTAGGGATAGCTCTATGCGTTGCTTTCTACGCAAATAAATAATAATAAATAATATAATAAAAAAAATAAAAAAAAAAAAAAATAAATAAAAATAAATAAAAAAATAAAAATAATAAAAAAATAATATAAATATTAAATAATAATAATAATAAAAAATAAATATAATAAAAATATAATAAAAATAAAATAAATATTAAAAAAATAAAAAATATAATATAAAAAATAAATAATATATATTTGGGAATGACTCATGCTTTGACTCTGGTGAGCTTCACTTCTGCGATAAGGAAGGAGTTTTTATAAATTTCGTTATTGAATGGGATTGAATGAATGGATTATTCTTCTTCGACTTATAGTCTTTCTACGCATGGTCTTAGATACGAAGTATGGGTATCGCTGCGTAGACTATGGGTTCTCAGGAGCACTATCAGGCTAGAGACAGTGACAGTGATCGGGAGTGGAAAAATATCTTGATTTCTTCATGATCTAATCTCGGCTAAATTCTATCATGTTCGAGTCGGGATTGAAATTCTGGCAGTGACGACATATTGGGAGCGAGAGAGCATGCAGACATGATCAACAAATGTGGCGAACTAACTTCTCCTTGTGCTATTTTTCCCTAGCTGACAATCTTTTGATCAGTGCTTTTGCCAAAAACGCATCGTCTATACACTACTGATGTCTGTAATTTCATTTTTTCGTCTCAATGTTTCTACTCTGATGGTTTTCTTATTGTCTAATTCTGCCAACTCGAAAAAAGGCCAATTTTTGAGCCTACTATTTTTCCTCTAACTCAACTTTGGTTATGTTAGTTTATCTTGTGCACGCTCTCCCTTCCTGTTCTATAAACTCACGTTGCTTGCTCCCTCCAGTCCAAATCGAGCCGACAGCGGTTTGTTATATACCTATGCTTCGTTTGACCGTATTGGTTGATTTGGAGGGAGTATTCTCTGTTTTGACCTCTGTTTTCTCGTTCTGCTGCATTGCTCTGGTCCCGGGTCCGGCTTTCGAAGTCTTCTCGCGGGGTGCTATATCTACAATTCTATAAGCCCACCGCTATGTCAGTTTTTTGAAATGAACTAAATGGCATGATGGTTTTTTTGAGGAGACTTTGCTCACTATGGCACTTCCTCCGGTATAACCAGCCAGGATTGACAAACGCTAAGGTCAAAATAATAAAAGATAACGAGTGTACCATTTTCTGGAATTGAAGTTGACCCCGGTATATTCAATTGAGGTATTGCCGGATAACCTCTGGCCCATGTTTGTTGTATTGCTGTAAAAATGGCCTATCGATTTCAATTCATATTGTGTTTTCTTTGCCTCATGCGGGCACTATGGTGTGTTTCAATACCAGCATAATTGGATAATATTGTGTAACGATTGTTATATACAAAGTATGGCAACAAATTAGTCTCTATCAACCCAATCATCATAGCTTCCCCTTCTATCTCTCTTCAGATCTTTTTCATCCTTGAATGGGAATTTATTTTAGTCCGATTTGGGGCACAGTTTGATGCACCAGAGAACTCCACTAGTCCTCAAAAACCTGCAAAATCCATAGGACCGAGAACCGTTATAAAAAATAATTTGTTATTTCTTTTATTGGAACAGCAAAAAAGTATCCGTACTTCAGAATGTTTATATAAATAACACACTTGGTTGGTAAATTAATGTACCGTGTACAATATACTATAGTTATAGTTATAACATATTTATCATATATAATATAATTTATATATATATATATATAATATAATATATTATATATTATATATATATATATTATAATATTATTATATATATATATATATACTATATATATATACTATATTCAAAAACCAGAGCTGAATGGAAAATATACAATGATTTTTGGTAACAAATAAAAAATTTCTGTTCACCACCAAAAAACATGTCAATTAAAGATATTATTATGTAGCTGGGAATATAATATTTACTATATATATATATATATATATTATATATAATATTATATATTATATATATATTATAATATATATATATATATATTAATATATATATATATATATATATATATTATACTTAATATTATATATATTTAATATATAAATACGGTATAATACTATGCCATGAAGTAAATAACACTATGTATAATAAAAATAATAAATCTAAATATATATTGTATATTTTTAGTTTTTGAAGTATTTAGATATATATATATATAGTATATGTGTGTGTGTGTGGTTAAGGTCGCATGCAGCATCAAGACATCAAAACGAAGCGGTCACTACAAGTAATGATATTGATAAGGTCATTCAGGTGTGTGTTGTGGTGTGTGTGGTGTTGTGTGTGTGTGTGTGTGTGTGTGTGTGTGTGTTGTGTGGTGTTGTGTGGTCGTGTCCAAACTCGCTTTCCAAAATAACTTAATCCAGACAAAAGATCAGTGTTTGAAACGAAAGTCGCAGTACACATTCGGTTAAATGAGGATATTTGATGTCACTCTATATTTGTGTGTATACGAAAATGTTGATGACTTATTAACGCACTTATCAAACAGCAATAGAGGGGTTTCACGCCTATAATTGTTAAGTGTCTCTTATTTCACTAAGTTTTTTCTATATATCTATATTTTTGCTATATTTGTGAAGTGTGATATTTCTTCAAAATAAAAATAATAAATAAATTATGAGAGAGAGAGAGAGAGAATAGAGAGTAGAGAGAAAGAGAGAGTAGGAAAGAGAGCGAAGAAGTACGAGTAGAGCATGAGAGAGAGAGAGGAGTAGAGAGAGAGTGATGATGAGTGAGAGAGACGAGAGTATGATGATGAATTAGGGATTATAGAAAATAAAAAGTAGCATAAGAAATAGAATATGATAGATATATGATTAAAGAATAGATAAGATAGATAGATTAGATTATGATTCTTTCCAGATAGATAGATATAGATTGATAGATAAGATAAGTCAACAGTAAAGAGATCGGGACATAGATACAGAGTGTACAGTGGATATGGTGGACTAGATAGTAATAATGAGATAGTTGATTTAAGTATTATAGATTGAATTAAGATAGATTTTTTACTTTATCAGCTCATACCTTGCATAGTCTGCGCGATTTGAAGCTAGAATAGTATTAGTCACTCTCTTTTGTATTTATAATCATAACTACCTATAGAAGCACTATTTCTGAGTAAAGGAAGACATTGCTCAACGAGTAGTAAGTGGACTTAGTAGCAGATAGTTTTACTTGAAGAATGTGTAAGCGTATACGTGTACGCTTAGGGTGATGTGAGTATAATTTTTTCTACGTAAAAATTAACAAGTATGCAAAATTAAGACCCCCAACATTTGTTCACTTTTTTATACAGCTCTGTGATCCAACATTATGTAATTTCGTGGTATTGATTCTTTTGTCCTCTATTGGACATTATTTGTAGTAGGAATTTTTGAGAGTGAATTATGAGAAGTGTTTTCCAGAGCATTAAGGTTATGGTAGTTGTTTATAATAATTACTAAAGAACATTTTTTTTCTTTCTCTACTTATCAGCATTTGTTGATCAAGTCGCTTAAACTATACTGTGATAAGATACGTTTCATTCTCTGGTAATATAAAGAAAAGATTTGTGTGATTCATTCCCATGATAGAGAAACACAACTCTTCATACTTGGAACAAGAAGTTTTGGAAACCTTAACAAAATTAGGATTTGATATTAAAAACTGTCGAGGACAATCTTTTGATAATGCTTCAAATATAAAGTAGACACCTAATATTTTTATAGTTGCTAAGTCTAATAATATTTTATATCCAAATTATTTTACCTTATGTTTGAATACTTATATATAGGCTAATTTATACTATAGCTAGTGTTC
Source organism: Trachelipus rathkii (assembly GCA_015478945.1). Lineage (NCBI taxonomy): Eukaryota > Metazoa > Arthropoda > Malacostraca > Isopoda > Trachelipodidae > Trachelipus > Trachelipus rathkii. The sequence continues at coordinate 33,393 of JABUQX010112662.1, read as the reverse complement.
ACTAAAATATATTAGCTTAAGTTAGAAATATATATATAAGCTTTTAAAATATTAAGTATAACGTTATGATATAATCAGGGGAGGCCTGATCTGTGGTCGTGGAGGAAATTTGAACTGGTTTATGTCTGCGAGACACCATAGAAACGAATTTATTATACGCAATTAGCTCACCAGCACTTAGGGCTTGAAATAATATATTTTAATTTTTTGATTATTCGATATAATTTTTTGTTTAATTAGGAAAAAATAATATGAAGTAATTGTATATATGATAGATTTAATTATTGTCATCAATCATTTAATATCATATAAACTCCAATGGAATTTATTTTTTAGGTTGAAGCAAATTAGCCAGGTGCAGTTGATATAAGCAGAGTTACATGTTTATTTTAGCGAATGTAGTAGCCACTCTGATCGATTTGTTATGACAGACGCTTTTACTTTAAATTAACATTCACATGTTTATTAAATTTGATACTGATAGAATGATATGTGTTCTTGTGTAACAAATACTATTTTACTTTGGGGCGTCGTCTCTTTAATACTTACACAAGGATTGTGTAATGAAATAATCGTGGCTCTGATTTTTCTTTAAAACGATTCTTCTCACCTCTAAATATAACTGAAATTTTCCATAATTTGTCACGTACTCGAAGCCAATATCTATCTCTATTTTATTATAAATTTCAGCGCTTACAATCATGTTAATATATTTTTCATCGTCCCAGTCTTATATGTTAGGAATCCTGATTACATTTGTGGAATAAGGTTTTTGATCTAATCAATGATTTTGTTTTACAGCTTTATAAAGTGCTGATAGGTCTTTAAGTATCTATCTTGTTTGTCAGAACTTTTGTCCTTTAAATATCACTTATAATTGAATTAATTGTTAA
>JABUQX010112662.1:27500-30000 GCA_015478945.1 Trachelipus rathkii | reverse complement strand
AACACTCAGCACTGGCCAAATGCGAATTAATTACCGTCGAAAAAGCTTTTCAATATTCGCTTCTCATATCCATATTTGGATATGAAATGAATTTATATTCGCATTCGCATCGCACTGGATACATTGGAACGCGAATATTTAAGGGTCGATGGGCTGTTTTTTAAAAATTTAGCGACTTTTGTGATAAACTTGACCAAAAAGCATTGACGATTACGTCTCGAGGTCGTGGCAGTAATTTGAGTCACACTCGAAGTTTAATAATATCGATAGAGTTGCTGCGCGTGAGTAACAAGCTCGGATTAAACTTGTTCGAGCAATTAATAATGGCTTCCCACATCTGTGTGGTTTAGGAATTACTTCGTTATTGTAATTGTAATTTATTTCTGGAAAGGACATACCGACATCTGGGTTATGAAACTAACTAATCGACAATAAAAGCGAAGAGATAGAAAGAGATAAAGGATCTTCAAGTAGCCAAGCAAATAAGAATGAAAAAAAATTTACTCTCGAAACGTATAGAATACAAGTCATGGACAGTTAAAAAACGATGATAAATAAGTGAAATTTCAAAAATGATAGTAATGGATGATCTTCCGTTTGCTCATGTTGAAGTTCTTGATTTTGTATGGTTTATGAAAGGAGTGAGGTCTCTTTATATCAACCTACGTCGATGAATACTACAGAGACTATTTTTTTTTGTGCGAAAATGAAATGCTGTGGCTAGAATTAATAAATTCTATCACTAATCATCAAGTTGGCTTTCCTCCACTCGACGAATTCTGATTTCTCATCAGGAGTTTTTTTTTTGTTAAAGATGCCAATAGACAAGGATGTAAATGCGAAATTTTCGGACACTCAACTGAACTTCACAATGGTTGAATATCATAGTGACGTATTTCATGGAATGTTAACAAAATGGGAACTGTTTCCAGGAATGTTGTAAATCCTTTGGGAGATTCTGCTTTCTTTTAAAATGGAACTCTGGTTTCTATCTTGAAGTGAAAATACAATTCGTTAGTCATCGATTGCGCATTAACGATTAGAAATGATGTGAATGTTCAAACATCAGTTTGGCGAAGTTCTCTCAAAATTGTAGATCAATTGCGGCACAAACATAATCTTCGATCATGGTCAAAATCAATAAAGAACTAAAGAACACAGAGCATATTTAATGTTATCAGTCAACGCTCTACAGTTCAGACCAAACGCGCTGCAACTGCAGCTATTTGTAACTGCCCTCTATGATCTAATATATTTAACATCCCATGACAATTTCTATTTAACCAACTGTATCACTGCTTGTAACTTCCAATCCTTATGAAGTAAGGGTTGGGCCAACAACAGTGTGGTGCGGTGCGGTGCCGGTGCCCAAAATACCGGTGCTGTGCCAACCCTCGGTGCGTGTGGTGCGGTATGGCGCGAGTGCGGGTGCGGTGCGGTGCGGGTGTGTGCGGTGCGGGTGCGGTTGCCTGGGTGCGGTGCGCCACACAAATCCACGTGTAAAACGGTGCCATGCGGCTGAGGTGCGGTGCATAATGCGGGAATCGCAATGAGCATTGAAATAATTGAGGTGCGGTTGGCGCGTTGCGGTGCGGTGTGTGGCGAACATCCTGATAAATGACTTGTTTTGGGTGGGTCGGGCGTGCGTGCGCACTACACCCTGGTGCTGTGGCGGGGTGCGGTGCCAACATTCCCGGGTATTTCTCATACGGAAGATCCTACTTTGATGATGTCCCCCCATGATTATCAGAAAAAAAAAAAACGTCATCAAATCAGCTGGAGTTTCTTCTTGGTAAACATTTTTAAGAGTGAATTAGTATTCTCAGACAATGACGATCACGAATATAAATACTTATGAACGAGCGACGAAATTGAGAGGAAATAAAAGAAAAGTTCGATGTTTAAGAGAGAGAGAGAGAGAGGAGAGAGAGAGAGAGAGAGTAGAGAGAGAGAGAGAGAGAGAGAGAGACGAGAGAAGAGAGAGAGATCGGAGATAGGAGAGAGAGAGAGAGACGGAGAGAGGAGAAAGAGAGAGAGAGAGAGAGAGAAGACAGAGAGAGAGAAGAGTGAGAGAGAGAGAGAGAGAGAGAGAGAGAGAGAGAGAGAGAGAGATTTTATTAAAAATTAAGCTTTTTTGTGCCAGACTTCATCGAAAACCTTTGATATGCTCTAGCGCATGGCAAGGAGATTACACCGAATGAAAAGGAAAGAAGAGGACCATGAGTCCAGGAGAAAGGGATGAAGATACCAAATCTAGGAAGCCAGTACCAAATGATACCGAAAATAATAGACAAGTTAAATAGTAGACATTTTTTAAAAAAAAAATCTGGACAAAAAAAGGTTTTCTAACGAGCCTAACCTAAATTAACTTAACCTAACTAACTAACTAACTAACCTAACTAAGAACCCTAACTAACAACCTAACCCAACTAACTAACCTTCAACTCCCAACTCAACCAAATACTAAAAAAACAACCTAACCTAACCTAACTTAACTTAA
>JABUQX010112662.1:12500-15000 GCA_015478945.1 Trachelipus rathkii | reverse complement strand
GATTAAACAAAGTTCATATAAATGACATGTGGACAAAAATCAAAACGCCTTCGAAAAAAAAAACTATTTCATTTTCAAAAAAAAAAAAAAAATTAAAATAAAAATTTCTGATGAACACTTTGACTAGCTAATTAAAAAAGGTTATATTAGAAAAAAAATTCATATCAATAAAATAAGAATAGACCACTGCTTTAAATATATACAAAACAATCAAAAAAGCAAAACAGTCAAAGGTTCTCAGACTTTGAAAATCATTACTTCACACTGATTTCCATTTCAATCCCATCTAGTTGATGTATCCAAAGCCCATAAAGAGCTACACATCGAACTAACTGCGATAACAAAAGATAACATTATAAAGTCTTTGCTTTGATGCTAAGAAAGATTCCATTGAGATATGAAAAAATAAAATAGAATATCCACATTCTGCGGTAAAATGCACAACGATAGCTTTAATGTTTCTCAACCAACAATCGTTGTGAATCCACATTTTCCTAGCTCAACCAGATCAAAACACCGTCTGGGAATGACGGATTGACACCTGAGTCTGAATATTCGGACCACAAGGTTGCAACCAAATATTGAAATGCTTTCCCCTCATAGAGCATCCGTAACAAACAAAGTCATTAAAAGGTAAACTAACTTTATAATTTAAGAAATCATACTTTCGATATTTTATAATATATATATATATATATATATATTTTATATATATACTTATATATATTAATATATATATATATATATTATTATTACTATTTATATATATAATAGTTTCTATATTTTATATATATAATATATATATATATACTATATATATATATATATATAACCTTTTATTTTTCACGTGCCCAGTAAAATTCGTTAAAAATAGGTTTAATACAAATTTTTAGAGATTTTTAGATTTTTAGATGATTTTCGGTAAAAAAAAAAGTTGCTTCTTTTGTTATTGTTCTTTTATTTTGAAGTTAAGATTAGGTTCAGGGATTAAAATCTATTTAGGCTTACTACTCTCACTCTCTCTCGCGTTTAGGGTTACGCTAGGTTAGGTGAATACGTTTTAGTCTTAAGCGCTTCAGGTTACGGCCCTAGGCGCTCTAAGGTTAGGTTAGAGAATTAGGTTAGGTCTAGGTTGGTTAGATTATGTTTAGCCAAAAATTGAAAAATACTCCCAAATTTTATTTAAATTTTAATGAAAAATGATCTAAAAATTATTTAAAACATGTAGAAATATAAAAAAATACTTTCTAAAGCAATTTTGAAGCAAAAGATATCAATACCGCTAGTGCACAGGAAAGTTCATTTTTTATATATATATAATATATATATATATATTAATATAATGACTAATAATATTACTATTATATATAATATAAGTATAATAATACACTACACCTCCACACACAAATACTAATATAATATATAATATATATATATAATATATATATATCTTTATATATATATATATATATATATACTATATTACCATATATATATATATACTATACACTCAAAGACTCATCAAAATGAAAACATTTTACTTCAAAAGTTGAGTCTTGTCAGAGTAGTAAATTTCATTTTAATCTAGTTTTGTATGCCAAATAAATGAATGAAGTTTCTAATATTTGAAGATCGGGTTCTTCCGCTTCATCCAATTCTAAAATTATTGTCCTGCATACTGTGGTGATTTGGAGAGAATGGGACTTTATTGCCTTAAGAAGGATAGTGTAATTGATAAAAAGTTCTGAAGTATATACCTTTATATTTGATTATCCTCGTAGAATGAACAAATACGTAGTCTTCGTATTCTTTCTTATTTAGGTGGCCTCGCAGTCACTGCACTTATATTTATAAACGACCGAATTCAATGGAAGTTTTTCTTTAAAAAGATATAAATGTCTGTAAACTTTTGTTACCATTCATAGTCTCAATCTGCGTTCTAAATGGTGGGAAATTTCTACTTAAAACGTCGTCCATCTTATTTTTTAGTTAACAATCCATTCTTCCCATAAAAGGTAGTTTCATATACATGATCTCTTTAGCTACAACACAATTAATTCATTTTATTTTTTAAATTTAATAGAAAGTTCTATTTATAAATATACGATATTTATCAATTAAAAATTTCGGGAACCCGTTCTTCAAGAATAACGATTTAAAGAAGTCTAGTTCAAGATATTTTAAATATTCTTTGTCAAATCAAAAAGTCTTAATTAAAATATTTTTTATATATGTGCTTTAATAAAGAATCAAATTTAGTTGTCAATCATGTCAAAGTTGTGTCCTACAAATATTATGTTAAAACCCTTTATATGTGTATATATCAAGTAAAGCTAAAGAACAATTATTCTGTATTTCAAAGGTGATGTTGATGAGGGATGGAGTTAGGGTGCTTTGTCCTCGGAGTTGATATATTTTAAATACGTATCAACGAGGCCAATGAATTCGAAAAGCAGAAAGGAATCCCCAATATATCTTCTGTAAAAAAAAAAAATATATT
>JABUQX010112662.1:7500-10000 GCA_015478945.1 Trachelipus rathkii | reverse complement strand
ATTTGCATAATCGCACAATTACGATTATTCATATTACACCTTACAAAAATTATTAAGAACGAGGAATAGGCAGGCTGGGACACCTGTGTGATGTCGCCTTTGAAGGGAGCTCAATTGCTTTAGAACTGTTCTTGAACCCAACTTTTTTGGGTTGGGGGATAGCTCAGTGGTAAAGCATCGAGTATATTGTCCTCCGTCGCAACACGCGGTGGTTAAATCCCGGAGAAGGCAGTAATTCTCTACCTTCCCACTATATATAATTTGTTAATATATATAATATATTATATATATATATTATATATATATATATTATATATAATATAATTTATATATTATATATATATATATAATATATATTATATATTTATTTAATATATATATATATATATATATTATGATATATATATATATATATATATATATATATATATATTTCATTGTTGTAATACTTTTTTTGCTTTCTCGTACTTTTTTTCTGTACTTTTCAGCCTTCAGGGCACTGCCCCATTCATGAATTTTTTTTCTGTACTTAAGTGAATTGTCGTGTTAATATTTACAGTGTGTTATTAATTGTGGTAATGGTTCGTGTCAACGTCTGGTGTCAAGGTCAGTGTCAACATTCATGTCATTGTATGTATCCATGTATGTGTGTCAATATCTGTTTGCAATGCTCAGCACAATTCATGTCTGTGTCAAAATTCAAGTCGATGTCTGTACCCATGTTTGTGTCAATATCTGTGATTAATGTCTGATATGTCTGTTTCCATGTCTGTATCTATATCTGTGCTAATGTATGCAATATCTGTAACAATGCTTGTGTAAATGTCTGTGTTAATGTCCATATCTGTATTAATGTCTGTAACAATGTTGTTTGTGTAAATGTCTGTGTTAACACATATATCCATATCTGTGTTAATGTCTGTACCAATATCTGTAGCAATGTTTGTGTAAATATCTGTGTTAATACAGATGTCCATGCATGTGTTAATGTCTTTGTCAATGTCTCTGTGACATTGTTTGTATGAGTACCTTTTTCCAGACATCTGAATATATATATATTTAAAAAGGGGACTAACCAAAATGGTCGTCAGGGAAAATGGCCGACAGGTCAAATAGTCAACATGACATCAAAAAAAATTTCCTGTACAGCCCGCCGCAGGCGCTAGGATAGGTTAGGTTAGGTTAAATTAGGTTAGGTTAGGTTAAGTTAGGTTAAGTCTGGTTAGGTTAGGTTAGATTAGGTTAGGTTAGGTTAGGTTGTTAGGTTGGGTTAGGTTAGGTTAGGTTAGGTTAGGTTAGGTTAAGTTAAGTTAAGTTAAGTTAACTTTAAGTTAAGTTAAGTTAGGTTAAGTTAGGTTGTTAGGTTAGGTTAGGTTAAGTTAGGTAGGGTTAAGTTAGGTTAGGTTAGGTTAGGTTAAGTTAGGTTAGGTTAAGTTAGGTTAGGTTAGGTTAGGTTAAGTTTTGTTGGATTCGTTAAAGAAACTCTAAATAACCAGATTTATTTATTTTTTTTATAAATGTCGTCCATTTTCCCTGTCGGCAATTTGCTTCTTTAAAAATTTATCAAAGTTTCCATTCCACTCAAAATCATTCTTTAAAGTTGAACAAATTTGGAAAAATGATTTTTATTATTTTTTTAATCATAGTAATTACTCATTTTCTATTTAACAACGCAATTGCGAACTTCCGAATCTTATTTTGAGATAATTGGTATATTATATTTGAGGATGGAGTTTATAATTAATGATTTTAAAGAGTATACTAAAAATGAAATTAAAAAAAAAAACCTACCCAACGCCTAACTATATATAAGTAAATTTCGTAGGTGAGAACAGACGTGAAGTTTTAAAGTGAAGGAGATTAAATTCGGAAGGAAAAACAGAAGATAGAACAGAAATCCACAGAGCAATACAATTTTCCATCTACATAAAAGAAAAAAAAATTTAAATAAAATATTCATATGTTTTGTAATGGATTAAGAAAAAAAAAAAAAAAAAAAAAAAAAAAAAAAAAAAAAAAAAAAAAACAAAAAAATTTCTATCATGGGTAGCCAGAATCTGTTTTTAGTGTTTGATTCATCATGGATAGGATGAAAATTTTTTTTATTATTATTACTGTTTATTTTTTTTGACAAAATCTGAAAATGAGGATAATTTTTAATTCTACTAAAACCCAATTTTAAATTTTCTTACAAATTTGAAAATAATTGAGTGAGCTCTTTTCTATGATTTTTCTTTCATCCAAATCCAACCAAAAATAAAGTTTTCTAAAAAATAAACAGATGCAAAAAGAAATATAGGAATTTTTGTGTTTGTTTTTATGTGTGATAAAAAACGCCATTTCATATATATATATTATAGTATATATATATATATATATATATATATATATATATTTATATATATATATATATATATATATATATATATATATATATATATATATTATATATATATAATATATATATATTAATATATATTTATTTATATATATATAATAT
>JABUQX010112661.1:55000-60000 GCA_015478945.1 Trachelipus rathkii | reverse complement strand
TTCCAATTTCATCACCAACCGTTTTGCAAAAGTATTATATAAAAACAATCTCTCCCACTCTATCAAATTACAAACGGCGTCCCACAGGAAGCCATTCTCTCTCCATTTTTATTCAACTTTTTCACTGCAGACCTACCCACAACAATCACCCACTCCACCAAATACCATACGTATGCAGACGACATTAGCCTCATTTCCCAACACCCAGACGTAAACACAGCCACACAACATACTCAAGAATACCTACACTCTTTAGAAAACTGGTTAATCACCAACAGAATGACAGCATCCCCCCTTAAGTCCTCTATCACCCTATTAACCACCGACCGACATCAATCCTCCCTCCATCCCTTAATTACTCTGAACAATAACCCCCTCCCACTTAACAAAACCCCAAAAATACTAGGACTTACATACGACACCCACATGACGTTTTCCCCCCATATTGACCAAATCACTTCCACAACTCAACGAAAACTAAACACCCTCCGAACCTTTCAACACAATTTCAGCGACAGTAAACACACACTAACTACTATCTATAGCACTCCTTAGAACTAAGCTTAAACTACGCTTCCCAGCATGGTTCCTGCATTTCAAAATCAAACACAAAAAACTACAAATCTCCAAAACGCAGCCCTTAAGAATATTATCACGTTGCCACTTAAACCACCCCAATCCAACATTACACGATGAAACCTCCATCCTCCCCATTTCCACACATCTGGAGGATGGTTAGGGACCCATTCTACCAGAAGACGCCCGTACCACCCATTTTCATGTCACCAAATTTCATCTCCCATCCCCCTCGCAAAGCACTAAAAATCCCCCCTTCCGTCACCTGGCCAATTTTTTACAACACTTCATAATATAAATTCCCCCGCCCCTCCAATAGCATGGACTCACATATCCATTCACCTACACAAACACCTTACCTTCAAACCGCCCATAATAATACTTATTAAACTACCCCCCCTCCCCACAAACTCTCCCCAATAGAAGAAACCGCTGTCTAAGAAGAAGCCACAATGGACCTAACCTCGCGTGCAGATCGGGTCGCAGCACCCGAGACTCATGGCCAATATAAACATAGATTAAACTTAGACAAACGTCAACCCTCCCCCACTCTGCCACCAGGATGCCTCCAACAATCTTCTTCAGGATACAATAGAGCACCCGCTTCTGAGATGCCCAGCCCTCGACGCCCCCCGTGCCGTCTTTTCTGTATCCTCTATCCTCGACTGTGAATCCGCCGTGGCGGCGGGCCGGCCTCCTGAAGCAGTGTGGCCCTCCAATTAAGGTGGCCAGGGGCAGAGAGATATAGGTACTAGTATATATATTATAGTCATACATATATTAAAGTATATCATTATTATATATAATAATAGCTATATTATATATATATATATTATAATATATATATATAGTATTATAGTACAATATATATATTATATATATATAATATACCTTATATCATATATACTATATATTATACATATAGCTATATACTAATATATATACATATATATATATATAATATATATACTATATTATATATATATATATATATATAGCAATTATACGATTACTATATATATATATATATATATATATTATGATATATATATATATATATATATATAGCTGGGTAATTTAAATTTCTGAACTTTGAGATAATTTTAAATTTGAAATAAGAAAACCTTTTAAATTTATGAGTACTATCAAGTTATCAGTGAGTAATGAGTTACAAGTGAGTTTAATCTTATAAGATCGTATTTAAAATGTACTGACGATAAGTAACATTTGTGTGACATTTTCACCGAAATCACCTCGGATGTTATATAACTGAACGTGACTGGACGTTTTCGTGTAAAGTTTCGTAAAGGACATTTATATGTCTATTGCACGTTACATTTCCTTAGTGACATGTGATTTTAAAATAATTGTGTGAATTCTATCATCCGAAACTAATGGATCCTTCTGGTCAATCAATACTTTTTTATTATACGTAATTGTATACCACAATATATATATATATATATATATATATATATATATATATATATAATATATATATAGTATATATATATATATATTATAATATATATATATAATATAATGTATATATATATATATACTATATATAATATATACATATATATTATATATATATGTATATATTAATATAATATAATATTAATATATTATATATATTACTATAATATATCATATATATTATATATTATATGATGTAACGCGAGTAGATGAGTTCATTAATTAATTAAACATAGAATTAAATCACTCACCCCTCGGGTACACATATTAATAAGATGGAAGGTGTATAGAAAAATAGTTGATGTTATTTTCTTTATTAATATTCTTTCTTATATACAGATCATAATAGATACATTTTATTTTGTATAATAAATAAGGACTGGATCATTGATCCTTCGAATACATTTTCGTGAGTACTCAAATCCCAATATTATATTTGTTAGAATGATTGGCAAAGGGGCGAAGGCCATAGTGCTTCGATGTACTTTGCTAGATGTTATTCACCACTCTCTCTAATTTTTATATCTTATTATTTCACTGGTGGCTCAACTTAGCGTATCAAAATGATACTTACAAAAGATCTTATTATAAGAACATTAATTATAGTATAACACCTTTAATTTTATTACAAAAATAAGATTCAGATATTGCCGGGAGGAGAAAGACGTTCTATTGGCTGTTTCAATTTTAAATAACATACAAAAAGGAATAAAAATAGTTATGTGTGTGATCTTACAAGATGCAAGCAAAATTTACCGTACATAATAATACACATAACGGTTGGAGCTTTGTTTCTCCTCTCAAAATAATAATAGCCTTTGCCTCCCAAGAGTTCTAGCTTTATTAATTACAATAAAGATTATAATAGCATTATTTTATATAGTACTATACTTAGTACATATTTGGTGCATCCCCGGCTAGTCAAGAACACCCAGCCTCAATTAAAAAATACATTTAAATTTTTTTTTTTCAAAGTTGACATAAATATTCCGTAGAATTTATTTCATTTTTAGATACACGCCAATTTGTCTAAGGCCTACACCCTCTCGTGAATGACGTCAGAGGACAACAAGAGTTCATAGCTCCTCCCCCCTATGGTATGATAAATTTTAAAGTAATAGCGTTTGAATTCGAAGAATATAAAATAACTCGGCACCATAAAACATTATAAAAATAATTTTAATCAGACAGATCTCACTATTGACACATAAAATAAACTCGTATATAACTAATTATAATAATTTCATTATATTTTTTAATCACAGGACCCAAATTTCCTAAGCTAATTACCATACTTAATAAATACAATACAATAATTTTTACAATGGAGATCTCCAGCATGACTTTGGTCTTAAAGACCTCACAAAATAGCTATTTGAAAATTCTAAATTTTAATATTTCTAAAAATACCAAGTTACAATTTTCTTCCCTATAAAGAAGGGAATTTTTTATTATCCAGTTTCACAGAAGACCTTTTTCGGTTCCTGTGTTACAAGCATTTCTTAAAGTTTCATTTACAAGTTCAACCTTCTTTCCCTCCCAATTTTTTGGGGGGTAAGAGTACGAAGGATGGGGGATACCCACCTCCTTACATATTGTAAACGTTTATTTAAATAGACACAAGATTCCTATAATTATTATATGACAAAAAGAAGTCTATCTGATTTTCCATTATTTTATAACATCATTCTGCCGCCGAATTATAATACATTTTAATTAATTTTTAATAAAACAAAATAATTACAAGATTAAATTTTCACTTACAAAAATTACTTTCGATGAAAAAAACACACAAACCATATGGGAGCATAGAGAGACTTCTAAGCTGTTGTCACTAAGATGGGTTGGGAATTTGAAAAACAAGCGATTTTGATCTTTAACTTGTCTCAGACTAGAGGCGAATTTACTTTTGGAGTATTTCGTACTCTTCCCAAGTTTCTTTATTTAGGCCTCGTCTTCATCACAGAGACTTTATTTTTCTTCTCGTAGTTGTTCCTAGGCTCGCATGTTTAATATCCAAATTTTGAAGTTAACCTACCGCGTAGGGTAATAGGAAAATCGTTTGGACAGTGAGCCTTTATAAAGTCGAGAATCTGACTTTTCTCTTCTTGAGTTTCACATTTTTAGAGAAAGCTTTTTATTACGCGCTTTTGGAGGATCTCAATGCTGGGGAGTTTTTCCTCTACCCATCCCCCATATAATAGCAGGTCGGAGCTTTCTGGTATCGGCCTTCGTTGGAAGATTCTTTTTTTTTTTTTTTCTTGTTTCTTTTTGAAATGCGCGGTGATTTTTTTTTTTTTTTTTTTCGTAACGACTTTCTATTTTCGTTTATAAACAGAAAATTTCTTCACGTTACAAGAATAGGCTTTCATTATTATTAACTATAACCACAAGACTTATTTTCTTAACACTAGTTAAAAATATTTTCTTCACTTGGGTTTAGATAATCCTAGCCACTTTCATTAATTATCACCGCGTTATTTTATTATTATTATTATTATTATTATTATTATTATTATTATCATCTGGCCCTTTTCATCAGACAGGTAGATATTCGCAAGTCACGATACTGGGGGCATCAAATATATGTAACGCGAGTAGATGAGTTCATTAATTAATTAAACATAGAATTAAATCACTCACCCCTCGGGTACACATATTAATAAGATGGAAGGTGTATAGAAAAATAGTTGATGTTATTTTCTTTATTAATATTCTTTTTTATATTGTTGTTTTCACCGATAATAATAGACAATTTTTATTTTGTATAATAAATAAGGACTGGATCATTGATCCTTCGAATACATTTTCGTGAGTACTCAAATCCCAATATTATATTTGTTAGAATGATTGGCAAAGGGGCGAAGGCCATAGTGCTTCGATGTACTTTGCTAGATGTTATTCACCACTCTCTCTAATTTTTATATCTTATTATTTCACTGGCT
>JABUQX010112661.1:47500-50000 GCA_015478945.1 Trachelipus rathkii | reverse complement strand
ACAGTAACTCTATTTTCTCTTATCTTCAAGAACTGAATATTCTATACAACATATATTTTTGTTATGTAATATTAGGACTATTTATAATGTAAGGACATTTTTTTATTTACCTTTTTGTTTGTTTTTGACTGAATTTCATTTCTCCATCCAAATTTTCTTTGACATTTATAATATGTATGAGCCAGGAGCACAGGACCCACTCATGGAGTTGATTATTCAACCCAGTGTGGCCGCTTCTCTGTGGGCCGTGGTGAGTCTTATACATGGAAAACTCCAGTATATAGTATATATAATATATATATATATTAATATAATATATATATAGTATATATATATATTATCTAATATATATATATATATAATATATATATCCTTACATGTGGCATACCTGTGCGGTGATGAAAGAAATAACCCTAACGTAAGTTCTGCGTATCGTAAGAATCGGCTTAAAGATAAGTGGTAGTTGAGGTGGGACACGCTATGGCCGCTAACGCTTATTTCTGCCCTAAGAATTCTCATACATGCTTCGGACCTAGTCGTGGTCGCCGTAAACGACATTGTATGAAACTGTATGAAACTGTATGAAACTGTATGAAACGTCCAGCAACAATGGAATGTTAGAGGAAGAAATGGAGGAGAAGAAGATGGGTGAGGTGATGGATGTATCTAGAATGGTAAATTTTACTTGCTTGCTCTGATTGAAACAAAGATGTACGAAGGTAGTTAGAACGAGTGGTTTAGGGGGGAAATGTGTGTGTGTGTGCGTGTACTGGAGTGAAGAGGAATGAGAAGGAAAAAGAAGGAGAGATAAGGAGTTGTGATTGATGAGTGATTTGTGGAGCAGAGCTATGGTGGATTTTGCTTGTGTGAGTACTAGAATGCTAATGGTTAAATTTAAGTTTGAGAAGATTAAGAAAATTGTGGGTATAACATATATGGTTCTTCTGAGGAAGTGGTTATAACATGTATGGTTCTTCTGAGGAAGATGATGTTGAGAGTGAGATTTTCTGAAACGATCTGATTGATATTTAGGACGGGGTGAGTGGAGGCTTTAGAATAATTGTGCTGTGAAACTTAAATAGTTGGATAGGTAATCAAAGAGAAATGATATATCAGGTGCCTTTGGGGTGGCGGGACAAAATGAGAATGGAAGGAACTTGATTTCTGTGAGGGGAGAGATATGTGTGCAAGTAATACATACATTCTTCTAACACAATAAGTATATGAAAGTTGGTGTAGTATGGGATGGCTTCGAAGTGAAGAGTATGATTGATTTTGTTTTGTTGAAGAAGGAGAAGAAATATGTGATGGATGTTATTTCGGTGAGGGGGTTGAGGATAGAAATATCAAATCATTATGTTGTTCTGTTTAAAATTAAGTTAATGGTATCAGAAAAAAAAATGAAGGGGTTTTCAAAATTAAGAATGAAAAATTAAATGAACAGAATTATAGGGGAAAAGTATGAGAGAAAACTTGCAAATAAATCAGCTAAATGTTAAGAAGATGAAATTGAGCAAATCTGAACACAAATAAAGGAAATGTTTGTAAGTAGTGAAAAAGAGGTATGTGGGTGTAATAAAGTATGAAGTAAAAATGTTAATAGTGAATGATGGAATGAAGAGGAGAAACAATTGATAAAAAGTAAAATAAAAATGTGTGGTCAAATGTACTTAAAGCAAATGATGATGTTGTTAAAAACTTAAAACCAAAAGGGGGGCCCCCCAAAAAATGATTGGATGTTTTTTTTTTCCGGGGAAAAAGGGGGGGAAAAAAAGGGGGGGGGCCATTAAATGGGTTATTTAACTTGAGTATATATAGTATATAATATATATATATGATATATACTATATATAATATATATATATATAATATATATATATATATATATAGTATATATATTATAATATATATATAATATAGTATATATATGTGTGTATGTGCGCGCGCGCGCGTGTGTGTGTGTGTGTGTGTGGAAAATAATACTCGTACTTTTCTCTTTTAATTTCTACTCTTTAGCAATCCGTTTTATTATTTACTTGTATTTAAGTAAGTTTAATTTCAATATCGTTAAGAAAACCTTTCCCTTGAATTCCTCTTTCGAGAATATTTTCAAGAAACTTTTTTCAAAAAAATGTAAAGAAATTCTAATTCAATATTTATTTATTTATTTATTTATTTATTTATTTATTTATTTATTTATTTATTTTTTAAACTTTCATTCAAATTCTTGTTTTTTTGAATGGAACCAATGAGATAAATTTTAATGTTGAAGATGAACATTATATATATATATATATATATATATATATATATTATAAATCATATATAATAGTATATCCTATATATATATATATATAGTATATATATATATATAGGAATATAATTATATTATATATATATATATATATATATATATATATATATACATTTGTTAGGATCTTTCTCCTGTAAATTGTTTGTGAGAAAAAAGAGAAAAATTTGGGTGTTTTTTATTTTTTTC
>JABUQX010112661.1:37500-40000 GCA_015478945.1 Trachelipus rathkii | reverse complement strand
CATAACATAATTTAATAAAACAACATACTATAATATATCATAATACAAAATAATAATATCATAATAAAAATATAATATAATATAATATAATAATATAATATAATATAATATAATATAATATAATATAATTTAATTTAATGTAATATATAATTAATATAATACAATTTAATATAATATAATATAATATAATATAATATAATATAATATAATATAATTATAATATAATATAATATAATATATAATTAATATAATATAATATAATATAATATAATATAATATAATATAATATAATATAATATAATATAATATAATATAATATAATATAATATAATATAATATAATATAATATAATATGTAATATCAATGTGATTTAAATCTGGCTCAATAATTTCAGGTCCGTATGCCCTAAGTTTGTTCTCGAAAGCAGGAGTTGCCTTAGGTATTCTAGGCACAGCTGCCACAGCTGCCACGGCTTTTGCTTTCGCAGCGAATGAATTGCGAAATAGAGACGAACCGGAATTCTATGATAGAAATTACTACAATTATCTTCCTTATCCACGTTATCATCATCATGCAAATAATGAAGCAGTAAATTCTTATCGTCATTACCGAGGGAAAAGAAGTATAGAAAATGCTGAAAATAATCTCATGGATAAAATAACTTCATTTGTAAGTTGATCTTTTTATTTTTTATTTTTTATTTTTTAAATAATCTGAAGATAATCTCATGATCAAGATAACGTGAAGATAATAGCATGATCAAGGTAATCTGAGGATAATTTCATGATCAAGATAATCTGAAGATAATCTCACTATCAAGATAATCTGAAATGATCTCATTATCAAGATAATCTGAAGAAAATCTCCTTATAAAGATAATCTGAAGATAACCTCATTATCAATTGAAGATAATTTCATTATCAAGATAAACTGAAAATAATCTCATGATCAAAATAATTTTAAGATAATCTTATAATCAAAATAATCTGAAGATAATCTCATGATCAAGATAATCTGAAGATAATCTCATTATCAAGATAATCTGAAAATAATCTCAGGATCAAGATAATCTGAAAATAATCTCATGATCAAAATAATCTGAAGATAATCTCATTATCAAAATTATCTGAAGATAATCTCATGATCAAGATAATCTGAAGATAATCTCATTATCAAGATAATCTGTAAATAATCTCATGGGCAATTATTTACAATAAGTACCTCTAAGCAGATTTTTATGAAAATCACAGCATAGACTCGAAAAGAAATATTAATGAAGAACAAAAAAAATTATTTGTCGGTCTCTTTATAAAAAAAAGTTACAGCCTCTCAAAGTGTGGCATTTTCCCATGGGGTTTTCTTATTAAAAAACTAAACGGGCCTCGAGATCGGTTTAGGACTATCCTAGTTCAGGTTGCAATAAGATTTGTTAAGTATACACAGAATACTTAACAAAACATGTAACCTGAACTAGTAGGGTCCTAAACCGAAACCTAACCTGGATGGATCGACTATGCCGTAAACCTAGACCTAACCAAGATTAATCCAGGTTAGGTCTTGGTTTAGAACCCTACTAGTTCAGGTTATGATATGTTTTGTTAAGTATACTATGTATACTTTACAAATCTTATTGTAACCTGAATTAGGATGATCCTAAACTGATCTCGAAGCCCGTTCATTTTTTATAAGAAAATCCTATGGGAAAATGCCAAACTTTGAGAGGCTGGAACATTTTTCCTAAAGAGACTGACATATAATTTTTTTTTTTTATTCTTTCATTACTATTTTTTTTTTTTTTTTTTTTTTTGAGTCTATTCTGTGATTTTCATAAAAAATATGTTTAGAGGCACTTATTGTAAATAATTACCAATCTCATGATCAAGATAATCTGAAGATAATCTCATTATCAAGATAATATGAAAATAATCTCATGATCAAGATAATCTGAAAATTATCTCCCGGAAAAAAATAACTTTTTTAGTAAATTTATTTTTTTTCTTCTTTTTTTTTTTAAGTAAATGTTCATACAGCTCACTTGCATTTGCAATATTCAGGGAGGAGAACTTCTCCAGGTATTTGCTACCTAGTATACGAACAAAAAATCGAACCCTGGTCCAATGCCTCGCGAATCTGTCGCGTTACTCTTGAGCCACGGTAGACGGCTAGGATTAAAATTTTCAGATTGAAACAAGCCATTAATTATTCTTGCTCTTCAGTTTTATTTGCAAAGTAATTAAAATTATAATTAAATTATAAATTCAAATATAATTTCAAATTTTAAAATATAATTATTGAATTTTAAAAGTTTAATAAAAAAATAGAATAAATAACATAGGAGTATAAACAGCGGTGAGTTTCCAAAATTTTAACAAACTATTTTCTGCTTTGTCATGTGTTAACTGTTGGTTCACCGAGCAGGCTGCGAATCTTCTCCAGCTCATCACAATATATATATATATATATATATATATATATATATATATATATATATATATATATA
>JABUQX010112661.1:30000-32500 GCA_015478945.1 Trachelipus rathkii | reverse complement strand
GCATGATCTATAGGGTTCGCCATGCCTACGCACCACTCTATTGTGAACACCTGTAGATCTCAGGCATATCCAGGTTTTGTCTGTGAACACCATACGCTTCCAGTCGTCCATGGGCCAATATGAGCGATTCCTAGCGAACCGTGCGCTGCGGTGAGCACCGGTATGGTGGCAGCCCCCTTACTTACTCGCCTCGTGGAGCCATAGTCTCACAGTTACTTCTGAAATCAGCATATTCCTTGCAGTCCTGAGGTCATTTTGAAGCTCAATACTGGTTTGTCCTCTGTTTCGCAACACTCTCATCCGCAGATATTGCTCATCTTTTACAGTCACAACCCTCTTTTTGCCTTATCCGCGAAATTGACAATGTGACCCGTGTCACGAAGCCGGCTAATCATCCGACTAATCGTGGTACGATGCACACCTAGCACATTCGCCCCATACTACGGCCTTCCTCTATCAGAGAAGATGCTCTTACACACTCGTCTTTCGTTAAATGGGGTGACCTATCGATGTTGTTAGACGTATTGGATGGAAAGCTGGTGTTGAAATACGACATACAATTCTTCCAATGCAATGGCCAACGAAATCAACGGGTGTTGTACGTAAATTAAAACACTAGGACACGGCGACACTGAGTAAACATTCGAGCAATTTGCAATATTTAGGCTGTATTCTGCCTGCTTGATGGCGAACCACAGGGATTGGAACATATTTGCCAACATGACAAAATATTTCCTAAGTGGTGTAATAATTTTGAACAGAATTTTATATATATTTTTTTTTTTTTTTTTTTACAGTCATCACCACCGCTCACGGGCAAAGCCCTATTCAATATATATATATATATATATATAGTTATATAGTTATTATATATATATATATATATATATATATATATATATATATATATCGGTATATATATATATATATATATATATATATATATATATATATATATATATATATATATATATATATATATATATATTTATATATATATATATATATACATACATATACATACATACATATACATACATACATATACATACATACATATACATACATATATATATATATATATATATATATATATATATATATTTTTTTTATATATATATATATATTTTATATATATATATATATATATATATATATATATATATATATATATTTATATTATATATATATATATATATATATATATATATATATATATATATATATATATATATATATATATATATATATATAAAGAGTTAAGATATATAAAACCATGGACATCTAAGAATATATATATATATATATATATATATATATATATATATATATATATATATATATATATATATATATATATATATATATATATATATATATATATCAGGGGCGGCTCGTGGCCTGGTTGCAGGTTTGCGCAACCACCATTTTATACAACTAGCAGCTAGGGTGCAACTATTTATTATTTTTTATTCGTTAATTTTTTTAATAGGATTAAATATTATAGAAATTAAATTGCATCTTATTATAATAACATCCCAATGATTTATTATTTAATGAAAAAAAGCCGTCATTGAATAGCTGTTATTCAAATGTCAGATCAATATGATTGTTGCAGACACTTTACAACACATGTCAATTAAATTTTGAACGAGAAGAATGTGTGTGAAAATATACCGCGTCAACGTTTTATACCTACAACAGGTGGTTGTATATGAAGAACAACCGCTTGTTTTTCTTAAAATCGGATCCTCCCCTTAATAACTGAAATTCAAATTTGCTCGTACGAAGCAATTATAAAATTAGCGCTCAACATGTCATATTTCATCGTCCCAGGGAAACGATACATTGTGGATAGGTTGCAAATCAGTTTGCTTTTAAGCGTTAAAGTGCGTAGGCTTAGTATAGTTTTGTCAGAACTCTTGCCTTTATAATTAAATGAATAATCGTAAAAAAAAATATTATAATAATAATAGCATTTAAAATAATTTTATTAATTTTTTTTTATTAAACAGTGGTTATAGGCCTATATTATTATAATTTATCGTGCAAAATGAACTTTGATTTTGAATATGATTAGGATTTTGAACAACTGATGTTGGATTTGAAACTCTTATTTGATTGTTGTATTTAAAATTAGTAATATTTCCAAATGGAATAATAGAACCATTTCTTAACTTAAAAGCAGGCTTATTTTGAAAATTATTTTTTAAAACCTTTTTTTTTTTGCAATTAATTGTTAGTAACATATATATATATATATATATATATATATATATATATATATATATATATATATATATATATATATATATATATATATATATATATATATATATATATATATATATATATAGTTATATATATATATATATATATATATATATATATATATATACTCAAGTTTGCTTGAAGTGTCAAATTCTTAAATGAAAAAAATCCCGTTTTACCATTTTGAACATTTTTATTTTTCGCTACCAATTTTTTTACGAGTTGTGAA